>VCRD01006645.1:0-25682 GCA_006783055.1 Trinorchestia longiramus
GCAGTTGCTCTGACATCGAAACCTGAATTTTGGCAAATATAATGCCACTAGTAGTACGACTTGCCCCCACATCACCCTATAATGACGCTCCAAAGAGGATTTTTCCTCTCCCTCTTAATAACCGTGATGTCATCTACCAGATGGAACGGTATCATTGTTACCTCAAAGTGATGAAAAATACGTGAGAATAAAAACCAGTTCCTTTTAAGGAGAGCAGCTGAGGTTGTACATAAGTCCAGGGGTGTACCCCGAAGACACGAACCACAAGGAGAGTGAACGTACAGGAAATTCTTAAATTTATTAACAAAAATTGGCTATATAGATCACTCTAATACCTAATCTAATAGCTAACAAAACAAAAGTATCAGGAGTTGACTGCCGGGCACGTGGAGGACGAGACTGAACCCTTGACCTAACTCAGGACTGCAGAGTTCCGTGCATCCGAGCAGCAGCAGTAGTACCAGTTCATTGAACGGTATCTAGTTTCCATCAGCTGAAGATGTAAAAAGTGCTGTTTTGAACTAGGTCAAATCGTATGTCTCTGTTTTACACAGATGGACGTGAAGGCAGGTATCAACGTATACAGAAGTGTATTGACCTACAAGAGCATTATCGAAAAATAAACGTAACTTTGACCGTTTTCTCTAACTGTCCTTCATCCATGAACTTTTTGAACCATCCTCGTACTTTTCATGATAATACAATTATGTGGTTTTTAAGTATGGAGGTATTGTTTTAATATTTACAACTGCTAGCTAATTTTTTTTATTTAACGAATTATAAGTGATGATCATGTGATGTTAGCAATCCCACTGTCCTCCATCTCTGACAAAAGTGAATTTATGGTAACAAGGTTCCGCCCCTTACAATGAAAATGGTACTTCAAAATCTGTTTCCAGTGCATGGCAGCTCTTCATTACCAGTTAGAAACGAAGTCTAAAGTGTGAACTATTACACAGGGGAAACAAATATGCACCAGTTTCACATGGTCACGCAATTAAGATGGCTGGAAAAGAAAACATTCGGCTTTGCGCTTCAAAAGATATACTATTGTTCCAAATAGTTTATCTCTGTTGATCTGAAGATGATGATTTTTTGAGGGTCAGCAAAGAAAGTACAACACGGTGTTTTGTTTTATGTCTCTAGAACAGCAGGTAGAATGATGAGCACTGAGTACTGAATAGAGTAATTAACTCTATGAGAAAGCATGATGATCGTACGAAAAATGTTATTATAAAAGTACTGTTGATAGGAAAAGGATCATATAACCCCCTTCGTGCAATAAATGTGTTGTAAAAACAATTGATATGAACTCAATAATACATTAATTAAATGTTCAGCACTAAGCGTGGAAAAGTAAAAGTTAACGATTTTTACAGGAACACAAATAAACTGACATGCAAGTAACGACCAAAAAATGTGTAAAAAATTAAATATTTAAAGTACTAAAGTATTGATTTCCAGTGAATCAACAATGAAGAGATGAAGGATCCGAAATCGATTTATCGTCGAAACTGGAGGATAAGTATTGCCTAATTTAGTACGGAAGTGCCGGGTACATAATCAAGCAAATAAAATAGGACAAAAAGTGCAGAACTCCATTGACACAAGAACGGAAAATATGCTAAGTATGGGCGATAATCCAATAAGGATATTCGAATATAGCACACGGAGCAGTTTCACAGGTCATTATGTGAACATATTCTTCCACTGTGCCGTGAACAGTCAACTCTGTGTTCCAAGGTTGTCACCATAAACGCAGGAGCAACGTCATATAAATATTTTATGAATTTGATTATATTCGCCTCACGTGCTATTTGTGGTCAAATCGGTCTGCATTTGGTGCGGACCAACGACTATACGGTGGGGATCAACACAAACATCCGCTTTAGGTGGACTCGAGAGACGACTACATTGTATCGAGACCACACAATGGAGATTAAAATTGTAATTTTCCGAGTGGAACCACGCAAAATAAACCTCCTGTAAATTCTTTCAGCTTGGGTGCTGAACTTCAAAATAAGACTAAACAACCCTGAACGCATAGAGCTGCATGAACTCGTTTTCAAAGCTTCAATAAATTTGGAACAGGAAAAAGAATAAGACTATATTGTGGGCATCTTGGGACTGCAATGTTCTGGGTGTTAGTGACATTTCAGGCCTATGATATGCAAGCCCTGAATTTGTCTAGCAAATAAACTAGATCCAGTGTTTCCTAGTACCTAGTTTGCCACAATCAATAATATATAGTTTTCTGTAGTTTCAGTCTTTCATGTTTTGATCTAAATAATAATTCAAGCGGGTAAGTAAACAACAGCTGAGTAATACAACTCAAATTAACAAATATAAGCTCTGGATTTATTTGTTCTTATAACTCATGTTATACAACTGGAATATTGCGTTAGATGTCTAGTAAGGACTCGTTAATTACTTCGGTTGTTTATTTGAGCATTCAGGGAGCTAGGCAGTCAGGTCAAGTTTATTTACATAGTTGAGAATGCTGAGTGTTTTTCTACCTCTTCTGCTGCGAATACACAGGCTACCAGTATTTTCTGGGGATTTAAAGCATGAATTTAAGGGATTTCAGTTAAGTTTTCTCGATTGAAAGTTGAAATGAAGTGTGTATTGAAAATAAGGTGTGTATTGTTGGCTTCGAATTTATTCAAACTCTCCCTATAAGTTTCTTCAGGCTGTTGATACACTTATGGCTTTGCAAGTCTCTTGTTACCCCAGAGATGCCTGTTACAGATGTGAGTTTAAGTATTGCCGTTGTGTGGACAACGCTACTCGTTTCCTTGGGGAAACGCAGAGTTAGATGTCTTATTTGATTGCTGTTTGTAAGTACAAAAATGTGCTATGGTAAAACTCTTTATTACTTCTCTGAATTATCGAGTAGCCTCTAATTCTGTATTGGGAGGATGAAGGATGTCCGAATTTGTGATTCATTTCCTTGTTGTTACTCTACATTAATTTTCAATTTATTGGTGGCAGCAGTTTCTGTCATGATAACAACACCCAGTAAACGCCCTAGTTTAGCTCGCTCAACTTCATTGAAATAAATGCCATCTTTTTCAAGAGATTATGCCTGATGCTCTGAGTTGTCAGAGCTGAGTCGAGGTCACCTTTTTCTGTTCACATTTCGTTAACTAATTCATTGATTAGTCGAATCTGAGAATTTTAATTTGCGCCTTTTGTTTGCTGGAGAAGCTTTGTTATGGTGGTCATTTTTGACTTAATTCGGAATTTACATACAAAGGTTTTATAATGTTAAACGAGTTCTTCTGGAGGCCAAATTTTTATTTCATGAGTTCTGTAGTGAAGTATGACTGTGTTTTTGTGTGCACCGTAGTTTGTCTAATAAATGGGCATCTTCCGTCATTCGCATCTCAGGATTGCAGAGTATTTTGCGCTCGGCGAATCCTCGCTGGAATTCAGTTATCTGACCTGTATTGACGCTATCTCTTATGAGAAATACTTTACGTTTCCCATTTATTCGTGCTGCTCTTTCTTTATTTTTTATAATTCGAATTCCTTTGGCGATAATTTTAGTTAAATTCCGAATGGGTTTGTTGTTTCGGAAAGGTTGGACAACAGGTTTTTATGGACTTCGTTCGTTAAAGCTATCCTCTTTTGTCGTGTTAATTTCGTTTTTCATTTTGTCCCGAAATGAGTTAGAACGGTTACTGGCGCGAAGATGAAGTTAGGTACAATGGGTATAAATGATCTGGAATTCACGAGAGGTCCGACATATTTGTTTCTTATTGTCTGTGGAATACTTGTTGTTTCTTAGTGAGTAGCTTCATTCATGTTCATCAGAGACCAGTTCTGTCTACTCCAGGGGCCAGTAAACTTTTCAGTGTAAGGGCCACACTCAGAAATTTAAAGGGGCGTATACTAAGTGAAATAATTGAAGGGCAGACAGCATCAGTGCACTACTTGCATTTTTTCCCGTGGAAAATATAAAGTAGACTACTGGATCGTAGTCACCTCTGTTATCGCTGAGTCAGCGACAGCACGGGACAGCCAAAGTAGACTACTCGACAGTAGTCTCCTTTAGATTTTCTGCCAAACGCGTATTTTTGCCTGGCTTTGCGAGCACAGCTCAACCTAGCCGTCTAATAAAGCTGCTCTGCGATTGGTTGCTCGAGAGGGCTAGGTCCCACCCCTCTTCCTTCTGGTGTAATTATTTTAGTCCAAATAAATTAATTATTTTGCAGCTCAATCAATAGTTTAGTATACTTTAAATATCTCTGTGTAATTTAAATATTAGATATAGGAATGCCAGCACTTGTTTTAATTTTAAAACGCAGTTTTAAAAAAATACGCTCGTTCATACAGGTATATAAAAGAAAATTTTTCTCAGCAGAAAATGTGAGGGTTTCAATGTCGTACTCAATTAAATAGGGTTTGTTGCTTCTGTGTAATCAATCAACATTTTTATAGACAAGGTAATTCTATTGTTTACTCAATTTTGTCTGGTACCTGTAAGTATTGTCTTACCGTCGTAAATTTCATTGATAGTATTTTTAAACCAGAAAAACTTGTTAGATAGTAACTATAGAGATGTTAACACTGGGATCACAAAAAGGAAAACAAATACTGAATCCATTGGTTTCCAAAAATGTTGATACATGCAGAATGTAATACAACCCGAATAAATTTTGAAATTCCTGAATATTAAAGCATTTTTTGTTACATCTATTATGATAAGTAATGCAATGATCAAGAAAAACTTTAAAATGTATACCCTGACGTTACACTAAGGTTCTGGGTATAAAACAGCTCAGAAATTCTGGTGACAGAAAGAACACCAATGAGTTTTTAGAAACAAAGGTATTGGAGGTTGCATCTTGCATGATGATTCACACTTGAGGTTCGACAAAAAACAGTAGCCGATTTTATTCTGAGCCTAACAACTGTAAAATCGATTATCATTGCATGTGTGAAAATAAATTCTAATGTGCAGGTGTGAGTGTGACAAAAAAAGTCGAATCGCAATCTGAACTACCTTTTGTGTGCATGGAGTCGAAAGGTGCTTGTGTATACGAGCAAAAATAAATTATCGTTGCATCTAGTAAACTTATGAAATGGGTATGTACAACAAAACAATTCGAATTACTCAGTACCTTATTATTACACACTCTCAAAACTTTTAATTTAGATACTGAAACCAAAAATATAAGATCTTCGAATTTAAATTATTGTTAATGATTAAAAGCGTATTGTTTAGCTAATTTATCTATGAAAAGTACATAGAAGGTAATAGTAGAATTTACCACTGTTACCTTCAGTTTGTTCCTTAACCATGAAGTTACGTTATTGTCTACGTGTTGAAAGTCAAGACTGAACGATGAATTTCAAAACTAAATGAGTATTAATACTATTTCTCCCATAAACAGATATTACCTTGAACGTTGTAGGAGGAACGTTGGAATACTTGCCATAAATGCCACTCGTATGAGAGGATACTGATCAGAGAAACGTATATCAAATGCAGAGGCATAATTTGGAACATGACTTTGTTGTCAAGATCTTTGTGAAAATTATGTCTGGACGGGTAAGAAGAATAAAAACAAAAAAAAACGAGGCAACGGGAACGGGTTTTGAACGTGGGTCTTTCCGCTCGGAAGGGGATACGTTTAGCATTAATGTGCCTTATTACTAGTAAACTTTGTCCTCACCATTCACCAATGGTCAGGTATTCTGTGCGATACGTAGGAGCAGAGGTTTCACTTTGTCGGGTGCAGCAACGTTATTACCCAAAAGCAGTGTTACTCTATCCGTACTAACTTGAAACTGAGGAAGCTCTTTACAGTAAAATATGAAAGCACTGGCAATTTCACCCAAAGCAGTTCTGACTCATCACGGGTGAAACATAGCTTAGGTTTGTAATTTTTGTTAATCACTTATGCGGCAGAATTGCACTACAAATTTTAAGGTCGGTTACTTTGGAATTTCTATTAAATGTAGTTACCATTAATAATTGAATATTCACTTTCTATATTCTTTTCCACCTCCAGATGTTGGAATATAGACATAATTTTTTATGGAAATTTAACTCTGTGGAACGTATTTTTCCTGGTCAAACGTATCCATGTGTTCAGAAGTATCTCACTGTCGTACGTGACAGCGTTGCAGGACTTGCATTTCGTCATGCAATTTTTGAGGAACATTTAGCAAATTCCTTGAATTTTTAGCTGTTTCCTCTGCTTGACTGTTCAGCCGACATGGGAAATCGGACCAGAGTAATAACTTGACGAAATGATATACTACTATGAATTCTATTCACAATTTTAAATTTTAACTCATTTAACTCATTTTACATGTGGACACTTGTTTTTAAGGCTATTTTCACTAGTCGGAGCTATTATGTCACCAGGTAGAAATTTAAAACTTCTGAATAGATTTGCTTTCGCGCAAGTTATTCGTATTTTTCTTTCATAGAAAGTGCAGTGCATGAGGGAAAAAGATAATGAATAAATTTGCTCGAAAGAAAAGTCTTTATAACATGAGTATAATTGGCGTATTCGAAAATAATGTTCCTACCATATAGTCGAAGTATGCAGCATGCATTTATTTATTTGACATGTGATTTAACATAATGTGATTGTTAATGGGATTTTACATATCACATTAATATCAAAAATTTATTTATTTACATACATGGCCATCAAACAGAGAAAAAGTCATAACCGTCCTTCGTACACATGATGCAACGCCCATTTTACGTTCCAAGTTATTTTATAGTTTATTATTGTTCAACTTCAAATTATAAATAAAACAATTCATCTGCTGTCACAAGGAAAAGACGGGGCAAATAAAGAATACAAATATGATAACAAAAGTTACTGCGCATTTAAGTGCGAATACTATTGGTGGATTTTACATCTTGATGAGGTACATATTATAATACAAAAATAACGAAGTCCTTATTATCGTCACAGTACACACTGGCAAGGACCTCACCACCCATCCTAGGCAAACACACATAAACTACAAAAAACTAACCGGGAAAGGTTCACCAAACAAACAGAACAACTTTTGGCAGCACTCAACACCAACCCGATAAATGACATAAATCAAACGGTAGCAGAATTCAACGCTATCATCGAAAAAGCTGACAAAAATCACATTTCCAAAGGTAACAGAGAGCATCATAACCCAAACTTCACACATGAAGAATATAGACTGATCAGAGAATGTAACAATCTCAGAAATACATCCACTCACCACACACCACACAACAACACGACACATCCATGATCTGAACGAACAAATCACTGGAAAAATTACTAAAAAGCAAACAGAAAACTGGAAAAATTTCGTCAAATCACTAGACCACAAGACAAACTTTAGCAAACTCTATAAGACCATCAGAAACATAAATTCCAACACGAACGCCTGCAACCACATGCAGCCATCACAACTGATGCGAACATACACTCAAGACGGAAACAAGCATACACATACACCGCTATGCTAGCATTAGCAAATACACCACAATCGCAGACAGGCACACGCACAGACTCAAATATAGGAAATATATTTATTTAACTTTAAATGAGGAAGATATACCTCAATATTTTTGTTCTAATTGTTCATCTTCACAACTTAAGCCCAGTATACATTAGTGAAAACAATTCAAAGCTTCACACAGTTTCTCTTAAGGTTGCAGGACAACATTTATAAACTTTTTGGAGCTCACTCAGTCGTCAACATAAAAAATAAAGAAAAGACTTCGTTCTTCTTGTCTTTCTTTATTAAACCCCTCCGCCCCGAAACTCTAGCTCAGTGGTCTTTAACCATTTTTAATGTCCACCCCTAGTGGTGATTAACTAGAAACTGTCTACCTCCACCCTGAAAAAGTCTCATTAAAATCCTTACGTTTAATATTTAAAATCTATGTTTTATATCTGATTTCGATGACCTTGTAAGCAGAAAAACACAGTTTCTCTTATTTTTTCTGTAACTTTTATATATTCATCCATATATTTACACACATCTCCAACTAATAACATTGTTAAATTCTATCCTTAAGACATCTATTTTTTAATTTATCAAAACGATTCATTTAATATGTTTATTAAGCGCATGTGTAACCTGAATTTGGTACATAGAAGAAATAAGTCACCAAAACAGACCTTTATATGATATTTCTAGTTATAGATAGCAGAAATAATTTAACCTTGATCTTGCAGCAAACAAGTGTATTGGATATGTTCCTTTTTAGGTTTCAATACGATATATATCTGGCTTGATGCGACACTTCACCTTTGTGAAATGAAACCGCAATGCGATGCAAATATTTTACAAATTATTGTTTTACAAGCATTTTATGCCTTGTTTAGACGACAAAGAAAGATTGTAATATTAGTTAGAATTTCTTCCAAAACACATGGCCTAATTTTTTCACCGCTACCGCAAAAAAAATGCATCAAAATAACTTTATAGATATACAAAATCTACGAAAAGATTTGTAGGAGCTCTTTCAAACTCACATTTCACGCGGCACTAAGATGTAAGTGAAGCTATGTAAACGTAAAAAGAGCTACGTTCAAGACGGCTTTCAATGCACATGTACGGAAGCTCAAAGACATGTACGTATGATGTTCACACGCCATGTGAATCAAGTACAGGTACAGACAGGACAGGCTGCGTCGTGTAGTTCGGTTGCAGGGTTGCCGGCAACCGCTGGACTTTTCAGCCTCGATTTAGGTAAAACGAACGACATAAATATGCATATAGGTATCTATACATTGTATATATATATATATATATATATATATATATATATATATATATATATATATATATATATATATATATATATATATATATATATATATATATATATATATATATATATATATAGTGAATTTATACACTATACTACATACATGTATAGTAATTTACATATATAAACTGCAAACTATACTAAGAACTAGGTTTAAAATCCCAGCAGTGGCAACGTTGGAACTTCTGAGATGTTACCTCCTTGCTTCGGAGCTAGACACATTCAACCATTGTCTCAACTTAACTGCAAAATGTAAAAGCACTAGATTTAACTCTAAGCTGGACTATGAGGAAAACTTCACTGAAACTAATATTAACTAATAATAAACTGTTCACTATCAATGAAGATAAATATACATGCGTCTTGGGCAGTTACGCAGCAATAATTACGACAGAGGTGGATAAATTTGTTTAGTCGTAGAAACCTAAACTCAGTCACAGTTCGTCAGACGTTCAGTTCTGCACCCTCCAGCCCGGTTGAACTTAGTTTCTGTTGCATAAGAATCTAACTGCTCTGGCGCTAGCAAGCCTTCTGTTAACATGTTCATTGATTAGGATGTCTTTCAGCATAGTATTTTGTCATGTTAATAGCAAATTAATATTAAATCATATTAATATTATTCATTTTTCCCATCACGTTGAAAGCGATTGCCTAGCCGGTGCAAATCTTTACTTCGTACAGTCATTATCACTATAGGGCACTGTAAATTGGTACAGTCATCATCACTAGAAGGCACTATAAAATTTATGGAACCTAACCTAAGTGGCCCACCGTTACGGTCACTCCGCCACAGCGCCTATCGCTGTATCCAGGGGTTTTAGAAAAATTTAGGTCTTGTTTATATTAAAATTACACGGAAAATACATGCAACATAAATTCACACTGACGTACTTATAGGAGTACTAACCGTACTCAATCGATTGGCGCTAATATATTTTGACCTTTTGACCATTCTAGCTAGTTCCAGTGACGAATGTTGCCGAGATGGGATGATTTTTTTTCTACGATACGACTGTGTTCGGACTGGTGGCTTCGAGTGTTCGGACACTGGCTAGGTTTCGAGTTTCACCCGCTCAACTCTCCCACTTGTCACTCTGTACGCAGTGGTGTGCAAGTGACGGACAGGCATTCGAACACACGCGATTCACTTTCAATGTTTTCTTCCATTTTGGCGGCTAAGTTAGGAAGTGACTGAGTCACCCCCTCATCATGTGGGGAGGGGTAGGGGAAGGTATGGATAGCAATGACAGGGAAGAATGTGAGTTTCCACAATAAAGTGAGGTCTGTATGCAATGAAGGTATAACCTTCACTCATTGCATGATTCATTGGGAGGTGCTAGAAACGAAAAACAATAACGAAGAATTGTGTGTAGTGTGACAAGATTCAGTTAATATAATTAATTACAGCAAAACCTGTGCTCATAATACTCGGCTCTTTACAAATTTGTGCAATGAAATGGGTTCAAATTTTGAATCCCAGCTGCTTCAGACTAACATTCGATGGCTTTCAAAAGGTTGGGCTTTAAGAAGGCTGATCGCTTTAAAAAAATTAAGTCATGTTATTTTTATCTGGTAACGACTCAGATTTGGTGAAACATTTCTAAAACGAAAATTAGCTTTCCAAACTTTGTTATTTATCAGATAATCTTGACATGCTTAGTGACTTGAATATATTATTACAAGGCAAAAATACGTATGTTCTTACATTAACTTCAAAATTTAAGCTTTCCGGAAGAAAGGTAATGTATGGTTGTTTCCATGTGAGTTGTTTCCATTCCTGGAAGAGTTCATCATAGAAAACTAACTAAATTTTGAAATAATCAAACCAATTATAATTAAAACTTGGTAATCTTAGGAAAATTTTAAAAGATATTTTCTTCATGAATGAGATATGAGCCGATTTGATTGGATCCAAAATGCATTAGATGGTAAAGTCGAAAAAGTGTCATCTCACACTAAAGGAACAGGAAGAATTTGCAGAACTTTCTTGATTCTTCTCTAAAAACTATGTTTGCTAAAATAAGTCTAAATTCGTTCTGCGTTGGAATCAAATTTCAATATCCAAACTTGTCACGACTTGCAATGGATACTCTTTTACCTTTCGCGTCAACATATATGTTATTTTGCTGCTACAAAGCTAAACATTTAGGTTTTGTCTTCAATTGCAGCTGACTAAAGATCTAAAGAATCAGGGTAGCAAATGACAGGCGTAGCAGGGAGGGTAGTAGTCTTCGCTCGCAGGCGCACAGCAGGGTGAAAGATTTCACCATAGTCTTGAGACAATGGAAGATCGTCATCACGGACGATGGGATACGTATAGGACGACAGATTGATAATAGAGCTAAGAAAACAACTGAATTACCGTTAATTACCGTTAAAGTTAATAATTCACGAATGTTCCATAAAACAAAATTCCGAAACTAATGCTCATTTTATTTATGGTTTCACTCGCATTATTTTGAAGAAAAATTGTTGAATGTGTATTAGGTTTTGGTCCATGCATTTGTATATTCATGACAATAAACTGTTTACAGTCTTTGTTTTATTATATGATTCGTGTGAGCAACATAAAATGGGTTAATACGGATAAATCGATGCATATTTCGCGATAAATGGCGGTATTAGAGAAAATGGACAGCATTCCTGAAATTAGCACTCGAAATATAGGTTATAGCAGCTTAAAAACTACCGCCACCGAAGCAACTGTTACCCTGTGTATTTAGTGAATACACAGTGAAAACAATTTAGGCCATATAGAACAACCACTCACTTGAAATTTGCTTTTAAATTCTATACTTACGACTTAAGCTGAATAAATTGAAAAATGACGTTGGATATCAATTGTTTCACGGGAGATATTTTTGTTGAATAAATTTTGTATCTCATAGAAGATCATAATTACAGCTTGAATGTGAAACATTTTTCTATTTTGCCTAAGATAAAGAAATTATGGACTCTAAAATCCTTGGTTGTACAGTAATTTGAAGTAGGCACTTAAAACTAGGCTAAGTTCGAACAAGAGGACTTATTTGATGCAAATAGCGGCCTAAGTTGAATTTCTTCAACAAAATCACGCACGTGAGTTTCAGGCCAACGGTCACTTTGTCAAATTTATGCTGATTTCAAAGCAATGAAAAACAATAGAAAACATCTTGAAACAATGGTCTAATGCTGGTGTGTCGTATTCGCTACCACATAAATACATATAATTTAGATAAGAATTACGAGATGTAATAAAGTGCAAAGATAGAATTAAACAAACAATGCACATGAGCATAAAAAATTATTAGGAATATCTTATTTTTTTTCTTTAATTTGATTGTAGCTCCGTTTCTACCTTTAAAATTCCATTTTCATACTCACAATGACACTATTGAATAAGATATTCTGGAATGCTCTGAGTGCACTCAGTTCATACATAATAAAAAGTGCAAAATAGCTTCATCAATCTTGATATTTACTATGAGAATACGATAAATTAAAACCAAAAAATTATAATTTTCATATTACACAGAAGTGTATAATTTTCTAGATCGAGTAACACACAAAGGAGTTTCAGTCCAACAAGTTGAATTCTGTCATTTTTCTGTTATTTTTCTTTCAAACTACGTAACAGAAAAGTCATACGTACCTACTTGTTCTATAAATATTATTATTAAGTGAGGTTCATAAATACAATATTAGACGCGCATGTTAATTTTGACATTGAACCTTCCTGTCCCACTTCGTTGATCTAGTGTTAAATTAGTTTAAACGTCTCATTAGCTTGCAGATCTCGTGGCCGAGTGGTTAGAGTACTGGGAATATGGTTTGAAATTCTTAGCTGTAGATAATCGAAACCAGCAGTCAGGGTTTTTATTTTGTGACATATCGGCATTAGCCGCCTCGCCCCTCCAAAAAATTGACCAATCAGCGCCTAGCGAAACTTTCATGTCATAGATGACGTCACCGCCTGAAAACCGTCGTTGGGGTGGTCATGGCCAAACCCCCCCCCCCCATGTGATCTCACTTTTCTTTATTGTACTGTGTCGTGTGGAATCCATTTTCCAATATTGAAAACTCTAGTAATTCTTATCATTTCATGATCTATGGTAATACAGCTTACGTTATACTTCTTGTCCATTGTTCTAGTTGTTTTGAAAGAGTCATCATTGGCAGACAGCAATAAATGTTTTAAAACTGAGTCTTTTTGAGCATTATTTTCTTAGCTCGTCCTTAAGACTAAAGGCTTCCTTTTTGAAGCGTGAAATCATCTGCTACAACTCGTTTCGGTTGCCAAATGATCGTGAGCGATCTTGCCGCTGGACTTGCTGCACTGCCCTTTTGAAATTCATGTAGCAAAATACGCCTGATGTGCTCATTGCTTGGAGTGTAAATTTGGGTAAATAATATATATTTATTATAATAATTATCACAAAATCTGAAAGTGTAAATAATATTTAAGTGATTTTGATAGCCGCACATATATACGATTATTATAATCGTACACTAAAATTATAAATCAAGAAACGGATAAACCTTACGTTAAAACCCAATAGTAAACTAAAATGATGTATTACAAACTGTAAAGCAAGTTTTTTGTATATTATTTGCAGTTATGAGCCGTCCCCCAAGTCTATATACTGTAAATGTTATTTCAACAGTAACAAATAAATTCATATCTGATTTAATATCATATATTATATTTTCAGTTAATTTTCAAACCTAAAGATTAGTCAGATGTACGTTCTACAAGATTGTTTACAATGACTATTTTACAAAAAAAATGTCAAGAAATAATTTTAATATTTTGAGCTCGATATTAATAGTCAGAAATTTACATTTGCTACCTACGAAAAAAAGAGTGGTGCACAATTTTCTTCGACGAAAACATCAACCAATCACAAGTCACAACGAAAACTCCAACCAATCACATTAGTTCTCCTATACGGACTTAGTAAACTGAGAGTAGTCCACTTCACCTGGGTCACATTGCTGCAGCCTTGGAACTGGTGAACTGGACTACTGCAAGTAGTCTACTTCACCTCGACGCTTTTGGTAAATGTGTGTCGAGTAGTCTTCTAATGCTTTCCACCCTTCAAATTTAGCTACAAACCTGCTGGTATCCAGGACTAAAGAAACGTATTTAGTTAGAAACTTGCTAGTATTTAGAACCAGATCAATTGATTTAGCGGGAAATCCGTTAGTATCCAGGACCAGAGAAACAAATTTAGCAAGAAACATGTTGGTATCCCTAAGCAGAGAAACAAATTTAAATGAAAACCTGCTACGATCTAGAATCAGGAAAAACAAATTGAGTTGTAAAGTCCGCTGGTATCCAGGACCATATAAACGGATTTAGCTAGAAACCCACTAGTATCCACGACAAGAGAAACAAATTCACCTGAAAACTTGCCAGTATCCAGGACCAGATAAAATATGTTTTGCTTGAAACCCGCTTGTATTCAGGACCATAAAAACATCCTGCTGAAAGCCTGCTGGTATTCACAAAATAAAAAACAAGTTTAGCTGGTAATCTGTTAGTATCCAAGACCAGAAAAAAAATGTTGCTAGAGAAACGCAAGTATCAAACCCCAGAGAAACAAATTTAGCTAAAAACCTGGTAGTATTTAGGACCAAACAAACATATTGACCTAGAAACTTGCTACTATCCACAACCAGATGCAAGAAACTATGGTAGCTGGAAATCTGTTGGTATCCAGGATCAGAAACAAAAAATTTAGATCGAAACCCGCTAGTATCCACGACCAGAGAAACAATATTGGTTGGTAATCAGCTGGTATCCAGGACCAGAGAGTCATATTTAGCAGAAAACACGCTGGTATCCTGGACCCGAGAAACAAATTTAGCAGAAAACCTGCGGGTATCCAGGACCAAAGAAACAAAATTAGCTGGAAACACGTTAGTATCAAGGACCAGAGAAACAAATTTTGCTGGAAACCCGCTAGTTTCTATGACAAGATTACAAACTATTAGCTGAAAATCCGTTAGTATCCAGGACCAGAAAACATATTTATCTGAAGACCCGCAAGTATCGGGAAAAAGAGAAAAAACTGAACTGAAAATCCGCTAGTATCCAGGACTAGAAAAACAAATTCTGCTGGAAACCCGATAGTATAAAAGGCCAGAGAAACAAATTTAGCTGGACACCTGCTTTTATCCAATACCTGAGTAATATTTTAGCGGGAAACCCACTAATATCCTGGACCAAAGAAACAAATTTAGCTTTAAATCTGCTAGTATCCAGAAAAAGAGAAACAAATTTAGCTGGAGGCTCACTAGTATAGAGGACCAGAAAAACCAATTTAGCTGGAAGCCCGTTAGTATCAAGGACCAGAGAAACAAATTTCAATGAAAACTCGGTAGTACCTACGACTAGAAAAAATATTTAGCTGGAAACCCGCAAGCATCCAAGATTGGAGAAAGGAAATTAGCTAGAAACCCGCTAGTATCCAGGACCAGAGAAAAAATTAGCTTCAAACCCGCTAATATCAAGGACCAGAGAAACAAATTTAGCATGAAACCTGCTAGTATCCAGGAACAGGGAATCAAATTTTGCTGGAAACTTGCTAATATCTAGGACCAGAAAACAAATTTAGTTAGAAACCCGAGAGTATCCAGGACCAGAGAAACAAATTTAGCGTGATACTCGCTAGTATCCAAAAAAAGCTAACAAAATTTAAATGGAAACCTGCAGGTATCCAGAACCAGGATGCGAATTTAGCTGGAAACCTATTGGTATCTAGTACCTGAAAAACAAATTTAGCTTGAAATCCGCATGCATCCACAACCAGAGAAACAAATTTAGGGTGAAACCCGCTAGTATCCAAGACCAGAGAAATATTTTAGCTGGAAACCCACTGGTAGCCTGGACCAGAGAAACAAATGTAGATGGAAACCCGCTGGTATTCAGGACCAGAGAAATAAACTTAGCTCTAAATCTGCTAGTATCCAGAAAATGAAAAACAAAATTAGCTGGAAGCCCACAAGTATCCAGGACGAGAAAAACACATTAGCTAGAAATTCACTGGTATCCATGATCAGAGAAACAAATTTAGCTAGAAACCTACTAGTATCCAGAGCCCAAGGAACAAATCTAGCTGTAAACCCGCTGGCATCCAGGACCAGAAAAAAAATTTAGCTGAAAACCCGCTAGCATCCAGGAGCAGAGAAACAAATTTAACTGGAAACCCGCTCGTATCCAGGATCACAAAAACATATTTAGCTGAAAACCCGCTAGTTTCCAAAAAAAAGGGAAACAAAGTTAGCTTGAAGTCTGCTAGTATCCAGAGCAAGAGAAATATTTTATCTGAAAGCCCGCTAGTAACCTGGACAAGAAGAACGAATTTAGCTGAAAAACCGTTGGTTATCAAGACCAGAGAAACAAATTTAACTTTAAATCTTCTGATATCCAGATAAAGAGAAACAAATATAGCTGGAAGCCCACTAGTATCGCAGACCAAGAAAACAAATACAGCTCGATGCCCGTTAGTATCACGGACAAGAGAAAGAAATTTCGCTGGAAATCTGCTCGTATCCAGAACCAGTGAAAAAATTTAACTGGAAACTCGCTGGTATTCATGACCAGATAAACAAATTTAGCGGGAAATCTACTAGCATCCAGAACCAGAGAAACAAATTTAGCTAGGAACCCTCTAGTATCCAGAGCCTAAGGAGAAAATCTAGCAGTAAACTCGCTGGTAACCAGAGATGCAAATTTAGCAGGACAGCCGCTCGTATCCATGACCAGAAAAACAAATTTAGCTGCAAGCCCGCTAGTATCCCGAAAGAGATCAACAAATTTAGGAGAAACTGGCTAGTATCCAGAACCTGAGAACCAAATTTAGCTGGAAACCTGCTAGTGTCCTGGATTAGAGAAACTAATTTAGCTGGAAACTTGCTTATATCCAGGACCATAAAACAAATTTAGTTGGAAACCTGCTAGTATCCAAGACCAAAGAAACAAATTTAGCTGGATACTCGCTAGTTTCCACGAACAGTTAGAGAAATTTACCTGGAAACCCGCTGGTACCGTACCAATTACCAGAAAACTAATTTAGCTGAAAACCCGTTAGTATCCAGCACCAGAAAATCAGATTTAGCTGGACACCCGCCAGCATCTAGGACCAGGGAGACAAATTTAGCTGGAAACCCGCTAGTTTCCAGGACCAAAGAAACAAATTTAGCAGGAAACCCGATTGCATCCTGGACCAGAGAAACAAAATTAGCTCGACACCCGCTAGTATCCAAGACCAGAAAAAAACATTGAGCTGGATGCTTGCTAGTATTTGGAAGCAGAGAAATTAATTTAGGTGGAAATCCGCTGGGAACCTAGACCAGAACAACACATATAGCGGAAAATCTGCTAGTATCCGGAAGCAGAAAAAAAAATTTAGCTGGAAACTGGTGGGTCTACAGGATCAGATAACCAAATTTAGCTGGAAACATGCTAGTATCCAGGACCAGAGAGATAAATTTAGCTAGAAACTTGCTAAAATCCAGGACCAGAAAAAAAATTTAGCTGGAAACCCGCTGGTATCCAGCACCAGAAAACCAAATTTAACTGGAAAGCAGCTAGTATCCAGGACAGAGAAATAAATTTAACTGGAAACAAGCTAATATCCAGAAACCGAGAAACAAACAGTGCTGGAATCCCGTTAGTATCTAGGACCAAAAAAATTTAGCTTAAAACCGGTAGTATCCAAGAACAAAAAAAGTATATTTAGCTGGAAACCCACTTGTATCCAGGAGCATAGCAATGAATTTAGGTGAAACCCGCTAGTATCCAGTAGCTGATAAACAAATTTAACTAGGAATCCGCCAGAATCGAGGACTAGAGAAACAAATTTAGCTGGAATCTTGTTTGTATCCAGGACCAGAGAAACAAGTTTAGCTGGAAACCTGCTAGTATCCAGGACCAGAAAAGTACATTTAGCTGGTAGTCCGTTAGTATCCAGCAACAGCAAAACAAATTTAGCCGGAAACCCGCTAGTGTCCAGGACCAGAAAAACGAATTTAGCTGAAAACCCGATAGTATCCAAGACTAGAGAAACAAAATTAGTTGGAAACCCAATAGTATCCAGGACCAAAGAAACAAATTGAGTTAGAAACTTGCTGATATCCCTGACCAGGGAAACAAATTTAGCTTGAATCCAGGATCAGAGAAACAAATTTAGCTGGAAAATCGTGCTAGTATCCAGGACCACATAAATGAATTTAGCTTGACACTTTCTAGTAACGAGGGTAAAAGAAACAAATTCAACTGAAAACTCGCCAGTATCCACGACCAGATAAAAACTATTTAGCTTTAATCCCGCTGGTATCCAGAACGACAACAACAAATTTAGCTACAAATCCACTATTATCCAGGACCAAAAAAAAAGAAATTTAACTGGAAACCCGCTTGTATCCAAGACCAGAGGAATATACTTTGCTGAAAAATCGCTAGTATCTAGAAAAATAGAAAAAAATTAACTGACAATCCGCTAGTATCCAGCACCAGAATAACAAAATTTTGCTGGAAAAGCTCTACTTTCGAAGACCAGGGATACAAATTTAGCTGGAAGCCCGCTGTATCCAGGACCCAAAAAAAATTGAGCCGGAAACCAGCTAGTGTCCAGGAGCAGACAAACAAATTTAGGTGGAAATCTGCTAGTATCCAGGACTAGAAAAAAATTTAGGTTGAAACCCGGTAGTATCCAGGAACAGAATAATACATTTAGCTTGAAACCCGCTAGTGTCCAGGACCATAGAAATGAATTTAGCTGAAACCCGCTGGTATCCAGGAGCAGATAAACAAATTTAACTGGAAATCCACTAGAATCCAGAACTAAAGAAACAAATTTAGCTGGAAACCTGTTTGTATCCAGGATCAAAGAAACATATTTAGCTGGATACCCGTTAGTATCCTGGACCAGAAAAGTACATTTAACTGGAAGTCCATTGGTATCCAGTACCAGAAAAACAAATTTAGCTGAAACCTGCTAGTATCCAGAACCAGTGAAACATATTTAGCTGGAAACCCGCAGGTATCCAAGATCAGAGAAACAAACTTAGCTTGAGACCTGCTGGTATCCAACACCAGAAAAAAAATAATTGGAAACCCGTTAGTATCCAGGACCAGGGAAATAAATTTAGCTGGAAACAAGCTAGTGTCCAAGCCCAAAGAAACAAATTTAGTTGATAACCTGCTAGTATTCATGACCAGAAAAGCAAAATGATCTGGAAACCCGGTAGTATCCATGACCAAAAAACAAAATTAGTTGGAAACCAGTTAGTATCCAGGACCAGAGAAACAAATTTAGCTATAATCTTGCTAGTATCAAGGACTAATGAAACGAATTTACTAAGAAACATGCTAGCATCCAGGACCAAATCAATTAATTTAGCTAGAAACCCGCATGTATCCAGAAGCAGAGAAATAAATTCAGCTGAAAACTTACTAGGATCCAGGACCAGATAAAAAATATTTAGCTGGAAACCCGCTAGAATCCGGGACCAGAAAAACAAATTTAGCTAAAAAGCCATTAGTATTAAGGACCAGAGAATGAAATTTACATGGAAACCCGCTTGTCTCCAGGACCAGAAAAACACACTTTCCTGAAAACCCGCTAGTATCCAGAAGAAGAGAAACAAACATAACTGAAAATCCCCTAGTATCCATTACCAGAAAAACAAATTTTGCTAGAAACCTGCTAGTTTTAAAGGTCAGAGACAAATTTTCCTGGAAACCTGCTGGTATCCAGCACCCATAAAACAAACTTAGCTGGAACCCCACTGGTATTCAGGAACAAAGGAACGAATCTAGCTGGAAACCTGATCGTTACCACGACCAGAGAAACAAATTTAGCTCGTCACCGGCTAGTATCAATGAGCATAAAAACAAATCTAGCTAGACACCTGCTAGTATCCGGAAGCAGACAAATAAATTTAGGTGGAAGTCTAATAGTATCCAGGACCATAGAAATAAATTTAGCTGAAACCCGCTAGTATCCATTAGCAGATAAACAAATTTAACAGGAAATCTGCCAAAATACAGGACTAAAGAAACAAATTTATGTGAAAACCTGTTTGTATTCAGGACCAGAGACACATGTTTATTTGGAAACCTGCTAGTATCCTGGACAAGAAATGTACATTTAGTTGGAAACCCGCTAGCATCCAGGACCAGAGAAACAAATTGAGAAGGAAAGTCGCCGTTATTCAAGACTACAGAAACCAGTTTAGCTGAAACCACACAGGTATCCAGGACCAGAAAAACAAATTTAGCTAGAAACACGCGAATATCCAAGACCAGAGAAGTACATTTAGCTCGGAACCCGCTATCATCCATTACCAGAGAAACAAATTTACATGGCAAATCGCTTGTATTCAGGACCACAGAAACCAGTTTTGCTGGAAACCCACAAGTATCCAGGACCACAAAAACAAATTTAGCTATAAACTTGTTAGTATCCTTAACCAGAGAAACAAATGTAGCTAGAAACCCACCAGTATCCCAGACAAGAGAAACTAATTCAACTGAAAATTCTCCAGTATCTAGGACTAAATTAAAAATATTTAGCTGGAAACCCACTGGTATCCAGTACCAGAGAAAGAAATTTAACCGGAAACCTACTTTTATCCAGGATCAGAAGAACAAATTTATCTTAAAACCTGCTGGTATCCAGAAAAAGAGAAACGAATTTTGCTGGAAATCCACTAGTATCCAGGACTAGAAAAACAATTTTTGCTGGAAATCTGCTAGTATCATAGGCCAGATAAACAAATTTAGCTGGAAAACCGCTGGTATTCATGCCAGAGAAAGAAATTTAGTTGGAAATCTGCTGGTATCCAGAAAAAGTGAAACAAATTTAGCAAGATACCCCTTAGTATCGACATTCAAAACACAAATTTAGCTGGAAACCCGCTAGTATAAAGGACCAGTAAAACAAATTTTCCTCGAAATCCGCTAGTATCAAGGACCTTAGAAACATATTTAGCTGAAAACCTGTTGGAATTCAGAAAAGGATACAAAAATTTAGCAGGAAGCCAGCTAGTACCAAAGACCAGAGAAACAAACTTAGATGGAAACCTAATAGCATCCAAAACCCGAAAAACCAATTAATTTTTTAACCTGGTGGTATCTAGGACCAGGTAAAGAATTTTAGCAGAAAACCCACTAGTATCTGTGACCAGAGAGACAAATTTAGCTGAAATCCTGCTGGTGTCAGAACCAGAGAAACAAACTTAGCTAGAAACCCGTTAGTATCCCGGACCAGAGAAAAAATTTAGCAGCAAAGCGGCTAGTATCCAGGACCAGAGAAATAAAATTAACTGGAAACCTGCTGGTATCAAGGACCAGAAAAACAAATTCCGCTGGAAACCCGCTGGAATTCAGAAAAAGGGAAAAAAATTAGCTGGAAGCTAGCTAGTTTCAAGGACCAGAGAAACAAATTTCGCTTTAAATCTGATAGTATTCAGGACCGGAGAAAGAAATTAAGCCGAAACCCAGTAATATTCATGACTAGAGAAACAAAATTAGTTGGAAACCCACTGGTATCCAGGACCAAAGAAACAAATTTAGCTGGAAGCCTGTTTGTATCCACGACAAAAAAGACAAATTTAGCTAAAAACTTGTTAGTATCCTTGACCAGAGAAACAAATTTAGTTGGAAACCCCCTGGAATACAAGATCAGAGAAACAAATTTAGCTGGAAAATCCGCTGTTATCCAGGATCATATATACGAATTTGGCTAGAAACCCACTAGTATCCAGGACAAGGGAAACAAATTCAGTTGAAAACTTTCTAGTATCCAGCACCAGAAAAACAAATCTAGCTAGAAACCCAGTAGTATCCAGGACCAGAAAATGAAATTTAACTGGAAACCCGCTTGTCTCCACGACATGAAAAACATATTTAGCTGAAAACTCGCTGGTCTCCAGCAAAAGAGAAAAAGTTTAACGAGAAATTCGCTAGTATCCAGCACTAGAAGAACAAATTTTACTGGAAATCGCTGGTATCAAAGGCCAGAGAAACAAATTTAGCTGGAGCCCCTCTGTTATCCAGGAACAAAGGAACAAATCTAGCTGGAAGCCCTCTCGTAACCAGGACCAGAAAAACAAATTACACATAACACCTGCTGGTCTCCAAGGCCAGAAAAACAAATTTAGCTGGAAAGATGCTAGTATATAGAAGCAGAGAAATAAATTTAGGTGGAAATCCGCTAGTATGCCGGGAGCAGAAAAAATTTTAGCATAAAACATGGTAGTATCCATGAACAGAAAAACATATTTAGCTGGAAACCAGCCAGTATCCAGGACCATAGAAATGAATTTAGCTGAAACCTGCTGGTATCCACGAGCAGATGGAGAAATTTCACTGAAAATCCGCTAGAATTCAGCACTAGAGAAACAAATGTAGCTGGAAACCTGTTTGTATCCAGGACCAGAGAAACAAAATCAGCTGGAAACCCGCTAGCATCCAGCACTAGAGAAACAAATTTATCTGTAAACAAGCTAGTATCAAGGATATGAGAACAAAACTTAACGGGAAACCTGCTAGTATCCAAGACCAGAGAAACAAATTTAGATGGACACCAGCTTGTATCCAGGATCAGAAAAAAATTTTGCTGAAAACCCGATGGTATCCGGAGAAAGAAACAAATTTAACTGGAAATCCGCTAGTATCCAACACCAGAACAACAAAATTTTGCTGGAAAAACGCTACTATCAAAGGCCAGAGATACAAATTTAACTGGAAACCCGCTGGTATCCAGTAACCAAAAAAATTTAGCTGGAACCCCGTTAATATCCAGAAACAAAAGAATAAATCTAGCTGGAAACCCGCTCGTATCCAGGGTTCCCTCGTGAACATTGTGTGTGGATGATCTTCTCTACTGTGTCTTCAGTATTCAGAGCCTCATCTACGGCTTGAACTAGGTGTGGTGATTTTTTTTTCTTTTTGATTTGGTACGTTAAGGTGTTGATGAGTATTTGCCTATTGTGATTTTTTTCCTGTTTCCCGGGGCAGCCTGGAGAGGCTGGGCAGAGAGTGGGGAGAGGGACCTTGGGTGGGTTTCTGCCTGAGGTTCAGTGGTTTCGCTCCGCCCGCTTTCACTTGCCGGTTTTGAACCGTTGTCACTCGTCTAAGCACATCAATAACACACAATACACTAGCACTAGGCGGTTTTGCTCTGCCCACTTAGGAGCGGCGGCTCCGCCCGTCCTTCTGGGTGTTACCTCCAATACCTAGTCTCACGATATATCTGCAACCAATCGAGGTACGGGGTTGAGACGTGGGGAATCCTGCCCCACTTCTCGGCCCCCTTCCTACCAACTCCTATTCAACGAAATGCAACTTCAAGGCCTAGGTCTAAGCTCAACACCTACAGAGTGTAACTAAAATTCATCGGTCCGAATATTACAATTGAAAGGCATAAAATATTTGAAACAACATTTGTACAACTTGATGCACCACTCATTTGACTCACTGATACACGCACAGGCTTTTATGCAGTAACAGACGAAACTAACACCGTAGAAAAACTAACATCCAATAAAGCAATAGAAGCAATTTGAAACCTATCGTTCCCCCAGACATCAGAGTACGCAGATCAGTCTTCATCCGACAGATAGACTACTACATAGGAAGCAAAAACCCAGAGGAAATTAAAGAAGGAATTCAAAGAATCCAACCATGGCTAAAAGTATTGGAAGTAATTAAAATCGAACAGTACACCCCCCCTCCTAAAAATAGTAACAACAGATACAACCATTGCCCAAAGAATACTCACAGAGGGATTTAAAATGTTTAATACAAAAATCACTGCAAGGCAATGTGAACAGGAAACCTATACACATATACTAATCTGTTATAAATGCTATAAATTTGAATCCCATCCAACCCATGAATGCAGATTTACAGCACAGGTTTGCTCAGAATGTTCATCACCAGATCACACATACACCCAATGCAATAATACAATTAAGAAATGCATCAACTGTAATGGAGCCCCCCGTACGCTAGCGGCCAGTTGTCCATACACACGCGAAGTCCAAAAAAAAATGAATGAAGAGCAAAAAGAAGTCAGACAATCAAACGAGACTTATGCAACAATAGCAAAACAGGCAGTCACTGAATCAAGTAAACCCAAGCACAACATCACACTAACCAGCAACATACAAATCAAACTAAAGGCACTAATTATCGAGGTACATATGGCTAGTTTGGCACAACAAGAAGGATTTGGAACCATTCTTTCAAAATCACTTAAATATAACTACAACATTGATGAAAATTTTCCGGACAGAGACTCAGCAGCAATATTTAAATTCTTTTACAACAATCAAGATTCCACAGACAAAACAAAATTCACTATGGAGCCCGAATTCATGGACGATGATGACCCAATGCAAGAACACCTCAGCCTTTCCAGATCAAGTTCAGAAGATCCACAACCACCGTCACCATCTAGAGACCCTAGACTACATAGACACCATACTAGATAGCAAGAAAGGGAAACAGATAGTACGGTTTCGACACTCACAAAAGAACAAAAACAATCGAGAGACCGAAGTTCAACACGAGAACCTAAACTTATAACTGCTTCAAGTGATTATGACTTAGAAAGACACAAAAGAAGAATCAGTGACGAACCAAAAGAGGGGGAAGAAACAGCCCAAACAGCCAAATCTATACCTACCATGTTATATAGAAGTTCAATGGATCGCAACCCCATTCCAGGCAACTTAACGCAAAAATGGTATATAGACGAGATCAAGAAAAATGACCTTGGACTTAAAATAGTTGTACAAGACACCGATTGTCAACAAGTGTACAACTTAATAATGAAAGACAGACATAATCTAGTAGGCACCAAAATACACTTTCTACAACACGATCAATATATAAAACTACCTAAACATTCAACCACATATTCCAGACAAGGCTCCAAAAAATCCAGACAAGAGAAATGACACATAGGACCTGCAGACTCACAGCGATACAGCATAACGTTCTAAACTGGAATAATAACAAAATAGCCTTATTTAACATCTACAACAGACTGGACCCAGATATAATTCTGATCAACGAACATTCGGTAACCGATGGCACAATCAAGATTTTTAATTACAACACCTTTTCAACAAATAAAAGAGGAGAGAGGAACGCAGGGGCAGCCATAACAATTAAAAGAAACATCCCATATAGATTAGACGACAATTATGAATCTGATATGCTTTCTATTACAGTTGAATCAATTCATGGGCAAATTACAATAGCTACAACATATACTCCACCAAGAACAAATTAAATAAATTACATAGATTTCAACCGACTACTAAGGAAAAATCATCCAGTATATTTGCTAGGAGATCTCAATGCTAAACATTCAGTACTCGGAAACAACTACTCAAATCCCAGAGGAATAGGCTTAAGCAGGCTGATTGCACAGGGCAAACGCTCATGCATAGGGCCCAACTTTCCCGCCTACATATCAAGGAACGCTTCTACAAATCCAGACTTAGTTCTTGTTAATAATAACGCTCACCTTAACATAGTACTTCAACCAGACCCAGGAACTCTATCTGATCACATTCCAATTATAGCTGTAATATCATCAAACCCCTTACAAATTCCGATCAGACCCAGGAAATCATTTCATTTTGCTGATTGGAAAAGATACAAAACTCACTTAGCTAACATGCAATTACCAACAAACCCAAATCCCGATTTGGACGAAATTGACGAATATCTGGAAGCAAGGACAAAAAGAATACAAGAAGCAAGAGAAATAGTAGTTCCGACAATAAAATTTAGAACAATTGAAGGGTGGAAAGCACTAGTGGACTACTTGCATTTTTTCCCATGGAAAATATTTAGTAGACTACTGGATCGTAATCGCCT
>VCRD01006646.1:7125-23991 GCA_006783055.1 Trinorchestia longiramus
ATGTCGCCCACATGATCAGTAGTTAGTGTTATACTGTCCCATGTCGCCCACATGATCAGTAGTTAGTGTTATACTGTCCCATGTCACTCACTTTAACGCACACACTGTTTGTTATACCTTTATATGAGTAATCTCATATGTATGTATACTTTTATTTAAGTTCGAATTATAATTTGCAGTGGGACTGAGTAAACATATCTAATCTACAAATGAATAAAATTAATTTCAGAAAAGAAAAGTCAATAAAAAACCTCTAGTTTAAAAATGAAAGCAATCTCAGTTTAAAATCCCAAGTAATAATGCGTAACAGAAGTTACCTAGAAATTTTAATACTTATTTTATACTAGTTTCACTTTTTTCATCGACTGATAAAATCTTCATCCTAATTGAAAATAATCTCAAAAACTTCTAACTGCTGCTCCTTAGTTTTATATTTGTTCATTACTTATTTCGTTTTTCATCATACGCGATTTTCTGGAAAGTTTTCACAGACGTTTTGAATTTTTTACTCATAAACTTCAGTGATTTCTAACAAAGATTTCATGATTTTTGTTCTCATTAAACAGGTTCTTGCTGGCGGACCGCATGCGAGCTTTACACCGGAGCAGCGATGGCAACACTCACATAGACGACCAGGTCAGTACTGTCCATACCCTGAGTTTTTTCCACTGTTTAGCCTGGTTTTGCCCAAATTCCGGATCATTTATTCCACACTTTTCTTCGCAATGCGTGAGCAAAATTATCTTGAAATCTAGGAACAAGAAATGCTAAATTCGAAGAACAATTTCTTCAAGCGTTGTTTGCCATTGATTTTGAAATATGAGCAGCCAAAAAGCGGGTTCACAGCAATCGACTCAGCTTAAAAATACTTTTTATATACATATGTATAGTGTGATGATCGCTAGTGAGTTAAGACAGGAAAGAAATTTTCACAAGTCGAAGTTGGGGTGCATGAAGAAATTTTATTAATGATTAATGAACTAGCACTCAAAATAGCAACACGTCTAAGATACACAATAATTGATGCAGATCTCTGGAGCGAGTTACCAGTCCTGATTTAAATGTCCGATTGATAGTAGACAATCGCTAAAATTATTTCAACTCTTATTTCATCTGTAATTACATACTAATTAAGAACGAAAATACTTTATGAATGACGTCAATAGTCAAGATGGATAGAGAAAACAGAAGAAGGAAGTGGTAACAGGATGAAGAAATTAATAGAAGCATTAAGGCCAAGATAACTAAATTGAAGAATAGATAAATAAATTGAAGATTGGATAAATGGATTTAAGACTAGATATATGAATTACGAATTCTATAAATGGATTGAGAACTGGATAAACGAATTGCGGATTGGATAAATGGATTGAAGACTGGGTAAATGGATTAAGGATTAGAAAAATTGATTGGAAACTGGATAAATAGATTGTGGACTGGATAAATGAATTGAGGACTGGATAAATGGATAAAGGACCGAATAAAATAATTGAGGAATGGATAAATGGACTAAGGACTGAATAAATGGATTGAAAACTGGATAAATGGATTAAAGACTGGATAAATAGATTAGGACTTGATAAATAGATTGAAGACTGGATAAACGGATTAAAAACCGGTTCAATGAATTGATAACTGGATAAATGAATTAGGGACTGGATAAATGAATTGAAGACTGGATATATGGATTGAAGACTGGATAAATGAATTAAGAACTAGATAACTGAATTGAAAACTGGATAAATGGATTAAGGACTGGATAAATGAATTGAAGACTGGATAAATGAATTGATGACTAGATAAATTAATTAAGAACTAGATAAATGAATTGAAAACTGAATAAATGGATTAAGGACTGGATAAATGGACTCAAATGCAGCCTGCTAAAACTGCTGCTGGACTCGAGAACAGCTTTTGACGGCAACACCAGGCATTGCTGGCAATCAAGACGGTCAGTAGAGTCACACTATCAATACCAGAGGATTGCCAGCAGCCCCTGAGATTGCTGGCAATCAAGACGGTCAGTAGAGTCACACTATCAATACCAGAGGATTGCCAGCAGCCCCTCAGATTGCTGGCAATCAAGACGGTCAGTAGAGTTACACTATCAATACCAGAGGATTGCCAGCAGCCCCTGAGATTGCTGGCAATCAAGACGGTCAGTGGAGTCACACTATCAATACCAGAGCATTGCCAGCAGCCCCTGAGATTGCTGGCAATCAAGGCAATACATGGAGCCATGCCACCAGAGGATTGGCAGCAGCACCCGAGATTGGTGACAATCAAGGAGGTAAGTGAAGAAACATAACCGCGCCAGAACGAGCCTCAGAGTGTCTGACTTACAAGCCTCGTCTCTGTAGCCCATAAACTACAGTTATTGGTGTACCTTGGGCCATAAAGTACAGCCATGGGTGTGTGTTGATCTAAAAAGTACAGTCATAGTTGTACCTCAAACCATAAAGTACAGTCATGAATGTGTGTCGATCCATAAAGTACAGTCATGGGTGCGTCTTGATCGATAAAGTACAGTCATGGGTGTGTCTCGATCGATAAAGTACAATCATGGGTGTGTCTGGCCTATAAACACAGTCATCGGTGTGTCTCAATCCATAAAGTACAGTCATGGGTGTACCTCGGGTTATAAACTACAGTCATGGGTGTGTGTGGTCCATAAATACTCATTTGTATTCGCACAGTAGGTGCTTAATTGAGAATAAACGAGTTTATGTTCAGATCTTCCTGATTTTACCAAATTTATCAAATTTCCCATGATTTATAGACATGGATTCTCAAAAATTAATCATTTATAATTATTTTAAAGTAACTTTTTGAGCGTCATGATGCATTAGGTGTAAATAAATGCTCTAGATTTGATTTACTTTGCTTGAGTGTTTGAAAGGTAGGAGGTTTTGGGTAAAAATGATAAACCTTAGCTCTCCTTCCCACTTTTTCTGCTTCTGATCATAAAACTTTGCAATTGTATTAGGAAAGCTAATAATGTTTGCATAGGCAGTGTTGACATTTGTATACAGGACTTGCTGCAGTTTTTTACTTTCGAATATCATGCTATAAAAAGTTTCAGATATGTAATTCTAAAGATCGACCTCCCGTCAGTGTATGCCGGATGAACTACATTTTTATTCTGATAATAGTATTATCACATTCTAAAAAACTATTAAGAACTTTATTTCCAATACATTCTGAAAAAAAGGCACTGATAAAGAACTCAAAACTTGTGTGGGATACGCTTGAAAAATACCGGTCCGAAGAGGGTAAATTACTAAAGTTGGTTCAGGAAGAGGATCTGTCAGTTCTTTCGTCCCTGTCCCCTCGACAGCTGACGTCACCGAGCAAAAACAACTATTCAGCGTCAGCACTTTCTGCCTTGCCCTTTAATGACCTAAAACTTTACCGCCATTTTATACACTATAAGCTAAATGTTATCTACGATATAAAATAAACTTGCAGTCATCTCATAGTTTACGTAAACTCGGAGTTAAAAACTTAGTTAACCTAAAGTAAAATTTACTATTTTCTTCATAATTCTCTCACTAATCTGCCCTCCAATAAAAACTCTCAGTTGTGACGCAGCAAGTTTCATGAAATGGTCGGTTTTCTAAATTTCCATTTAACGTTCAGAGAAAGGAATTTTTTGCAATGACACTCGTCGCCAATATTTGCATTTCATCAAAATCTCATCAAGTCTTAAAGTTATTTAAAATATGCATGGCTACCATGAATAAAATTCCAGGATGATATCCGATCCTGTTGTTTCCCAGCGCCGTACACTTTATACATATATACTGAGGTAGATATAACGGTAAATACTGTGAAAGATACTACGGTAGATACTGTGGCAGATACTGAGATAGATACTACGGTACATACTGAGGTAGATAATAAGGTAGATACTACAATAGATACTGCCGTAGATATTAAGGTAGATGCTACGGTAGATACTGTGATAGATACTACGGTAGATACTACGATAAATACTACAGTAGATACTGTGGCAGTTACTGAAATAAATACTACGGTACATAGTGAGGTAGGTAATAAGGTAGGTATTACGGTAGATACTGAGGTAGATACTGTGGTAGATACTGTGGTAGATACAGCGAAATACAAATACCATCGCTTCAAAAAGTCCTTCCCAAGTGACTGAATGGATTTTATTTTTGTACTTGCACTGAAATTGTCTACTAGAGGCTCCAGCAATGATCAGTTTCCAAAGGCAATTATGTCCCAAGATGGCCATTATTCTCACATTTCTGGACGGGGGGACATATAACTCGATGCCTAGGCCATTCTGATGAATCCCTGTCCAGCGAACACCTCTATTCCAGACAGAAAACCTCTATTCCAAACAGAACACCTTTATTCCAGACAGAACACTTCTATTCCAGACAGAATACCTTTGTTCCAGACAGAACACCCCTATTCCAGACAGAACACCCCTATTCCAGACAGAACACACCTATTCCAGACAGAACACTTCTATTCCAAACAGAACACCTCTATTCCAGACAGAATACCTTAGACAAAAGCATGCTTCAAAAAGACTATTTCTTTACATGAATTCTTCTTCTGAATCACAAAGTTATTCATGTACTCTCTTTGGTCCGAAATTGTTGGTGCATATCAATTATTGGTCCGGAAATAGTAGTATAAACCAATACGAAAGATTTCATTCAGATAAAATACACGTTACCGCAATCATATATTTCACAATTCCTAGAATACATTGAATTGTTAATGTTAGAAACAAAAGAATAGTAAAAATGAAACACTAAAACTCATAATTGTTTTTGGCTTGTCCACCAACAATTCCGGACCGAAGGGAGTATATGATAAGACATCAGTTGTGTAGCTCCTCGGTTATGTTGAAAAAAGTTATTATCTACATACTTTTGCGTATTACTAGCACCAAAATTAAATTTCTGCAACGTCGATTTATTAAATAGGTCCATGCAGGAAAGACCTAGTTGAAATAAAACCCTTGCCTAACAATTTAGGTTATAATTCCCGTACTAAAATGAAGCTTCATTTTTTTGCTCTTTCGGTTCACCTGGTTGTCGAGTTATGACCGTCGGTTCTGAACCACGGCTTCATTTGATGGAGAATTTAGTGCTCAGGTGAAGTGAGGGACTTTAGTGTCCGTGATACCAATTCCCTAAACGTATACAGAGACGTATACAGACGTACATATACAAGGCGTCATTCCGCTCCTGTAGGAAAGAAATTTTAATTTTATGGGTTTATCCGTTCCGTCCACCACGATTTAATGTATCGTGACCATGTTTTTGGCATTCGTTTTTGAAGAGTCAAACTTGAACAGCAGTCTAAGTTTCACCCTAAATCGATGAGTGGTTTTCGAGTTGAAACTTCAAGTAACCCTCTCACGAAGCACAAAAGAAACTTGGAATCTTAGATACTAATTTTTTTTAGCATCCTCAAAACGTCATTTACATCTAGGGTATATAAAGTCTGACCTGCCACTATTTTCTGAATTTTTGTATCATATGAATGTATAAAATTTAGCAGAATTGTGAGTAGTGGACTACATCAAAGAAGGAAATAAATGCTTAAAGATAATGAGCAGGATTTCATTCATTAACTCGCGGGATTACATGAGCTCCGTATAGTCTTATAAGAGAAAACTAGACAGTTCCCGTGAAAAAAAAAGAAACTGTGGTCGTACACATTCGTTTCTGTTCTGTTCTTATTTTTTTCATTTTTTAAGTGTAAAATGCTCTTTTTTATGTCCGCACCTAACCTTTCATAATAATAATAGTAACAACTTAAGCTTAACTCTAATAATAACAGTAATAATAATACCAACAATAATAACAATGATAATAATACATAATAATCGTAGGCATGTAAATTTAACACGAACGCATTCTACGTCTCCCATCGCATCAAATATTCACGTTCGTGTGCCTCAGTCATTCCAGCTGCCGCACACAATCCATCAGCGGTGCCACATCGATAGTCTGCTGCAACTTCCGCTTTTATTTCTAGCAGAGCGAAAAATTGCAAACGACTTCAAAAATCCGAACATCACGGTCAGAATTTTGCGTGGCCGACGACAGTCACTTTCGTGTATTGATATCGCGAGGCTGGCCAGAAAAAAAAACTCGTTTTTCAGGATCCAAGCTCAAACTACACGATTTTTTTACTCTTTCTGCCGCTGGAAGGCTTTACTTTGCCAGAATCAACGTTGATTTTTCCTTACAAATTGAAATAGGAAGACTGTGGTATGAAAACCGGTGAGTTCTTGTGCAGGAATGAGGGGATAGTAATGGCATAAAATTGATGAATGTGTTGTTGAATGTCTTGAAACCGGTATGATGAGTGCCTTGTGATGTAATACACGCACGTACATACTCAGATTATTATGAAGAATTTTACTAATTACATATTTTAAAACTAGATGCATGATCCTTATATTTTCGCTTTGGATATCATATTGCGTTGATTTAAACGTCTTTTTAAATATCGTGATTTAATTGTTTGGAATTATTATTATTATATTCTTAGTTTAACTAATTACTTAAAAAAATTCCAACTGCGGTAAACAAATGATGACGTGTCGCTATAAAAGTGACTGGAAATATTTAGTGAAAAATAATCTTCTTAAATATCAATGTTACCAAAATCTTTAGCCGCCTTCTTCTCTTTCTCTTTACTAAGTTAAATACCTCATGAATTATTTCAGTGGCCAATCAATTCCCATTGATTATTTCAATGGTCGATTATCATATTGAGAGAAAATTTGTTGAGTTATAGGTTATCAAACATAAGATAACATTTTGCAACACAATCAATACACAAAATGACATACTTGTATATGAGCAGCAATTCCTCTGCAAGTATCATTATTATTAATACCTCTGGAAGCATTAACAAAGCACACATTTAAAACAACATTTTTAAACTCCTTTATATGAGCGTTTGTACGAGTGGTAGTGCTTCTACAGCGCGTACTAGTAGCAGAACTATTCTATGATCAAATTAAACTTTGCATGTTTTTTATTGTATGGTTGAGAACTATTTATATGCATACATCATGTTTAAAATCAATGTTACTCCATATTCATAAGGTCAAATACGACTGTCATTTTTGTATTATATTTTCGAGTAGAAGTGAAATTTGATATTTTTAAACCAACTTCCCATATCTCTCTGGCGTTTGCCTCTGCGCCGCGAAAATTTGGAAGACCCTTTTTAATTTATTCAAGCCCACTAAGTGTAACTCTAGAATAGCGACAAGATAAGCTATTCATAAAAACTTTTTTAACAAATGTGTCAGCATGTATAAATATGAGAAAATACGCATGCCATATATTTTTTCAATAAGTGATTTTTAGTTGACCTCCGAGAAGCATTTGAGTTTTTGTTTGAGCGCTTTCAATTCCCAGACTTGTGTAGTATAGAAAATTTACAAACGTGGTTGAATGGGTCATTAATACTACTTAACATTCAAATGAAGTCCACTCACTGAAAAATAACTGCGCTATTTATTTGTATAGATTAACTAAGATAATGTTTGCTCAATTACAGATCATTAAAATTACAAAATAAAATATTTTTATTTATTGAAATTAAGATTGTAATTTAAATAATTTGTAAATTATTGAAGTATGGGGCGGAATCGTGAACGCCTGCGCAGTACTGTGCTGCGTACAGCTACTGCGCACGGTGTATGATGAACACACATTGAAGTGAAAAATCTAAACTTTATTCCAATTTGACCCTAGAACACCAATGCATAATTCAGCTTTCCGTTAAAAAACTTATGGGACACACGTAGCAAAGCAGACTAAATAAAAAAAGCTTTTATAATTAGTCTGAAAATTTATAGCCTGATGATCCTATATGATGAAGATGAATAGTTTCAGTTTTCAGTTTGTGGTATTTTCCTTGACGCTACCAGACCCAATGAAAGTAATTCCAACTGTATTTGCTGTTAGTTTTTTCTTCTTTTTTTGCTGTTGGTACAAATCGGCCTTTGACAGTTTTGATTTTTGTAACACTAGGTGTTAAATAATGAGTTTCAGGAACATCCCACTATCCCATTCGTCTATATAATAATACAGAGTTTGCTCCTTGCTTGCTTGGTCCGTCTCTCTGTGACGCTTTTAAGGATTAAGATAGGAGGAAATTTGGTAGGGTATACATGTATTGTAAGCATTGTATTGTGAATACCATAGGCACATCCTTCAATGTGGAAACTTTTTCGCAAAGCCCGCGTCCACTGGCAGAACAATAGAAAAAATTCAGTAAAATTCACCTGAATTTCCATGTGTAGGTCTACTAGTTATTATATAGTGATATTACTTCTCAATTTAGCTTTAACTCAAAAAAATAAACGATCACAAGACAAGTTTTCGACATGCTGTATCACGGATACCATAACATGGCTCATGTGTTTTTTAGAGAGAAGAATCCAGACTTGATTCATGTTGTGTTTCTGTGGTTGCATCAATGTAAACCTATGCCGATGTGGCTAATTTTTGACAGAAAAATAACAGTCGTAGATTAATTTACACAGGTAGGATTGAATCGATTTTTTTTCAAAATAAATCCTGTAACTTTTTTTACGTACGCTCATAATTTTTTTTAAATTCTTCTAAGATCACACTCATTCAAATGTAACACTTTTGTTGGTAGAAAAGCCGATCATATATATATTTTCAATGAGTAAAAATTTATGTTTTGAAACCTCAGCAATAAATTTTCCTCTTTTCATAAGTATTTTCTCTTTTAAAAATGCTTGATTTCATTTTTGACAAAATCTATTTTATACTGTGACCGTACCAGTGCCACGTAAAAGTAGTTCAACAGTACGAGGCTTTGTTCTACTCTCATTTTAAAAGTTCAAAATCTTCAAAAACTTGCAGTAAAACAATTCTTAAACATTTGTTTCCCCAGCTCTTTGTATATATATATATATATATATATATATATATATATATATATATATATATATATATATATAAAATTTGTTTTCAGTGCTCCCACAATGAAAAAAATTAGTTTCCACAGACCAAAAAATAAAAAGAATTTGTTCTTATACAGGGTGGCGCATAAGTAACGCACCCTTTTAAAAATTAATAATAAATAAACTATGAAAAGTATAACGATGGGGATAATTGTAAACGATAGAGGAACTCTTATAATTTATTTACATGTCGTATCCTGTCTACAGATACCCAGTGTATATTGCGGTAATAAATCTTTAAAATTTACCTTCAAAATGGTGCGCTACACGAAAGAACGAGCAAAAATTGTTGAACTCTACTTTTCATGTAATAGTTCAATTATTGCAGTGCAGAGAAGTTACAGGAACATTTTTAATGATGGAAGAAGTCCTGATAAAAATTGCATAAAAGCAATGGTCTTTAAATTCAAAGAAACCGGATCAACAGTAGACAAACGGCGCTTTGGAAGCCCGTGAACCGTTAGAACTTATGTGTTTTTATCAGGACTTCTTCCATCATTAAAAATGTTCCTGTAACTTCTCTGCACTTCAATAATTGAACTATTACATGAAAAGTAGAGTTCAACAATTTTTGCTCGTTGTTCTTTCGTGTAGCGCACCATTTTGAAGGTAAATTTTAAAGATTTATTGCCGCAATATACACTGGGTATCTGTAGACAGGATACGACATGTAAATAAACTTTAAGAGTTCCTCTATCGTTTGCAATTATTCCCATCGTTATACCTTTCATAGTTTATTTATTATTAATTTTTTAAGAGGGTGCGTTACTTATGCGCCACCCTGTACCTGCCAAAAGAAAATTTGTTTCTCCAATTCACAAAATATAGAAGGATTTATAACCACAAGCCCCCATATGAAAAGAATTTGCATCCGTAGTCTCTGAAATAACACAACTGATATTACTACACATAGAAACTAATCTAGCAAAGTCCTGGAATTACATTTAAGATTATCTTATTCAAGAAAGTTGAAAAATAACACTAGGTCAGCCCCCGAGGTATATATGATACCGACGTGAATGCGAGACAATTTCGAAGCATCGTCAGGAAACAATGCTCATTCAGCGACAAATGAGGAGCAAAATGGAGGAATGAATTGCTCCTGCTTCCGTGCACAACATAATTGCAGGGAACGGTGCCTGTAATTCCAGTCGAGTATCTCAATTCGGGCAATTTTGTATCGCTTGCTGGAGGAGACTTTCTTGAGGCTGCGTTGAAGCCCTGCCGAGCGAGAAATATGATTGGCCTCTTGAGGAATTCTTGGCAGACCTTGCGCTCGGTAGTCCGTGAAATTCTGCCCACTCCTTCAGAGTCGACCGTTCTGTGGTGGCTTGCGTGGCAGAGCAGCGGCAGTAGACCGAGACTAAGTACTGGGTGGGAGTCTTAAAGGAATGGTACGGTTAGACATTGTGGAATGTTGAGGGCAGTAGACAGAGAAAATTAAGGTGGACACTGACATTGCAGCATAAAGGAATATATTGCAGTATAAAGCATATAAAATTCTGCCTCTCAGATAAGATTCTGTCCTTATGAGAAGAAGGACAAACAGAAGTTGTGTTCAGGCTTAGTATAGAAGCAGATGTCTTCAGTGAGCTATAGCTCTTCAAATTGAGAAAACAAATTAATGTTCCGTGTTGCCTGCAAAAGGAAAAAAATTATCTGAAATTTTGACTTATTGACAAAATGCGACCTACAGCTATAGTGTGCGAAATGCAATCTACAACTATGAACTGTTCAATGTATAACACACAACTGTAACGGGTAAAATACAACTCACAGCTGTAATGTGTGAAATACAACTCACAGCCGTAACACGTAAAATACCACTCACAGTTGTAATGTGTAAATAGTAAATTAATAGTAATGCACCTAAACTTTAGGTGTAAAGGAATGATTCATGACACAACCACAGGTAGAACCTTTGTTTAGCGGCTGTATAAGATGCACAGCACGTCATGAATGACGATCTGTTCTCATCTACAGATAGCACGCATACAATCTGCCACACACACCAAGAAAACCAATTTCAAAGTATAAAACTGATGCTTACAGTGTACAGAAATTGGCACCGTTGGTATAGAACTGCATTATTTGTCACAAGTAAACCATTGTACCAGTCCTGGGTACTTATTGGGTTGTGAACTGTAAATTAGGTAACTCAATAACGTGAAAAGAAATTGTGAATATCTGATCAAGTCAACAACTGGACACCGTACATGGAAGTTAGCAGCAACTTGTTGATTTCGATAGATTCTGAAAATTCCGTGATTTAAATTAATGTCGTACAGCTGGAGATGCAACTGTAGCCAAATAGTGCGATGAAAATTCATGATTTCATCAAATTAATGGCATGAGGTTGAGAGAGAGTGACGCACTGCAGTGAAAGGAACAATAGTTGTCTAAAATAAAGTAAGTTACTCAAGCATGAAAAGTTCTTGGTTCTGTCGTAACTGTTGTCACATTGTCTCTAAACAATCACACTGTCATGGCTTTTCCCTCATCACGACCTCCATCATCATTCCTTCTATTATTACCCCCTCCCTCACTGCATCTTCCCACATCAGTCCCTACCTCTTCTTCCATAATCACTTCCTCCATCATCACTCCCTCCCTCACCACTCCCTCTTTCATCACTCGTTCCCTCAGCACTCAGAAAGCTAAACTTCTGAAGCCAAGCTAAAATCCGTAAACTGCCGCTGGAGCTCAGCAAAACTGGACTTATGTTGACGACCAGCGACGCGGTCTCAGTAAAAACTGAAGCTTAAGCATCCTGTTATGAGTAATTCTGAGAGTAAAAGTTGCAACTCACCAAAGTATGTACTTTTCTGTTCCTGCTGGGTATACATGAAATTTACATCCTGTCACTGCTCTGTGCACCCAGGAATACTATTCTGTCACTTCTCTGCGTAAACTAGACTACCACTCTGTCAATGTTGTGTGGACACCAGACTGCCACTCTGTCAATGTTGTGTGTACACCAGACTGCCACTCTGTCACTGTTGTGTACACCAGACTGCCACTCTGTCACTGTTGTGTGTACACCAGACTACCACTCTGTCATTGTTGTGTGTACACCAGACTACCACTCTGTCATAGTTGTGTGTACACCAGACTGCCACTCTGTCACTGATGTGTGTACACCAGACTGCCACTCTGTCACTGTTGTGTGCACACCAGACTACCACTCTGTCAATGTTGTATGTACACCAGACTACCACTCTGTCAATGTTGTGTGTACACCAGACTACCACTCTGTCACTGTTGTGTGTACACCAGACTACCACTCTGTCACTGTTGTGTGTACACCAGTCTGCCACTCTGTCACTGTTGTGTGTAGCCAGGAATACTATCCTGTCACTTTTCTGTATACACCAGTATACTACTCTGTCCCTTTTCTGTATACGTCAGTATACCACTCTGTCACTGTTGTGTGTACAACAGAATGGCATCCTGTCACTGCTCTGTGTACACCAGAATACTATCCTGTCATTGCTTTGTGTACACTAGAAAACTATCCTGTCACTGCTTTGTGTACACCAGAATACTATCCTGTCACTGCTCTGTGTACACCAGAATACTATCCTGTCACTGCTCTGTGTACACTAGAATACTATCCTGTCACTGCTTCTATGTACACCAGAATACTATCCTGTCACTGTTCTGTGTACACCAGAATACTATCCTGTCACTGCTCTGTGTACACCAAAATACTATCCTGTCACTGCTTCTGTGTACACCAGAATACTATCCTGTCACTGCTCTGTGTACACCAGAATACTATCCTGTCACTGCTTTGTGTACACCAGAATACTATCCTGTCACTGCTCTGTGTACACCAGAATACTATCTTGTCACTGCTCTGTGTACACCAGAATACTATCCTGTCACTGTTCTGTGTACACCAGAATACTATCCTGTCACTGCTTCTGTGTACACCAGAATACTATCCTGTCACTGCTCTGTGCACTCCAGAATACTATCCTGTCACTGCTCTGTGTACACCAAAATACTATCCTGTCACTGCTCTGTGTACACCATAATACTATCCTGTCACTGCTCTGTGTACACCATAATACTATCCTGTCACTGCTCTGTGTACACCAAAGTACTATTCTGACACTATTCAGTAACAGGCACAGAGGAATGCATTCGAATCCATTTGTACAGGGCCAAGCACCATGAAATATGATCGCCTTAAACTTCCTAGCTGAGCGTCATGAAACAAATTTGGCTTGGACGAAATTCTGCCTGGAGATCAAGCCAAATGTACCTACATGGCACAGCAGTGAAGTAATAGCTCACGTTGTCCTGCCTTGGAACTTTGCGTGCTAGAAAGAAACGAATTACATTTTCAATAATAAATGTCATCACTTTTAAAGAAAGAAAAGAGTTCATATTTTAATAATAAATGTCATCACCTTTAAAGAAAGAAAAGAGTACATATGTCGATAACAAATGTCATCACTTCCAAAAAAAGAAACAAGGTCAGTTCTCAATGATAAATGTTTTCATTTTCAGTTAACTTTCATAAGCGATAAAGAAAAAAAAAACTTGGACGTTCAAACAATGTTTCTTTGACATTATCTTTGAGCCATAGTAGGGGTGGAGTTGAAATTAAAATACACTTCTGAAGTAAATCTTTGGGCAGTGAAAATATTTGAAATAAATTCTGGAATAAATTCTGTATAACAGATGTGTAATGAAATAGAAAATGAATAAATCGAAAATAGTAATACTCATATTTTGCTCATACCTATCGAATAAAAATTAAAATAGTTTCAAAGGCGAAATATTTATTACTCAAGATTTATTTTGATCAAATAGGTCAATTTCCAGGTTAACTCATGTATTTAAACAAAGTCCAACGACATTCACGTATCAGAAATGTACACATAGTTTATAGGTGTACAGTATATCTTTCATATGATACAGGGATCTACTTACGGTTTTTGATCCAAAAGAAAGAAAAAAATAAATAAAAACATCATTCCATTGAGGCAAGCTTGAAAAATACAATAGCTTTTAAATTTTTAATGCTAACATCTTATTCATGACTCCAGCGACAGAGTCCGTTCATCTTGTGACCTGAGATAGAGGCTCGTAGAAACTCGTTGCGATGATCTGGAAGTTTAAGGAAAAAACTCATGCCAAGTCATTCAGTCAGCTTTCCTGGTCTCTGCATCACAAGCAAAGAAAATTTGAGGGCTGCGTGTGGAAGCGAACCCTTGAAACCTGTTGCCTGGCAATACAAGCACAGATTGCCAACTACTAGGTTACAGTGGCAACAAAATGTCTGTAGCTACAGTGGAAACAAAATGTCTGTAGCTACAGTGGCAACAAAATGTCTGCAGCTACAGTGGCAACAAAATGTCTGTCGGACAAAACAAAACAGACAAAACGCAGTGATTTGATAAAGAAAATGTCTTAAAACTAGCATAAGTCTACGAAATTTAGATGCGCGAACTGCTGTCATTAAGCAGCTCCTTCCTCGGCCGCCATATTCCTGAGCCAAATGATTTAAATGCTAATAGCAAATTCTTCGCCCAAAAATGTTTCCCATGTCACCAACTCGACTTAATTTTCTCTGTTATTCGTGACAGCTTCATAGCTTCTTTCTACTTCTTCTGACAAAATGAAGATCGAAAATTTCACTGTATGGCTTCCTGCAGCGCAATTGTTATTGCTTTACCTCGAGCACACGTGGTCAGAGCTGTGTAGCTTGCTGTGAAGGCTCTTGTACACAGTAGGAGGTAGTCAGGCTTCCCGGAGTGTATGGAATAGCGTTCCTTTCACCCAGATTTAGAATACTGCCGCTGCTGCTGTGGCTACTGGCCACGGTAGTACATCGTGACCTTACGCAGCTACAACAAAATAAAAATTGCAGCTTTAAAATATAAAATAGAAATATTTCATGGGTTCCCATTAGCGTGTACATTTATACAGTTTATGGTCTTGAAATGCGTTACTTAATGAGCATGAAAAATAATATTTATTGTGGGTAGAACGTTGTTACCATAGTTTCCATTCGCTTCATGCTTTCATTTATAACAGAACTGAGAGTAACACATAGACAAAAGCAGTGGTGTGCATTAACGCGTGTGACACTACTGTCTAAACCACGACTGTTTCACCAGTCACAGTCTTGTTAAACCTTCCAACGCAAGACCTGATTGCATGCCAGTCAAAATTGTGTCACCATACAACAGCTATGAAAAACTTGACGCAGTGAAATGCATCTGCATGTTACTGATGTATCGTCAAACAACAACAGTGAATGACACCGCGAAATGTGTCATCAATCAACAACCGTAAATGAAAGCCATGAATTATGTTTCCATACAACAACCATGAATGAAGACCATGAATTATGCCTCCGTAGAAAAACCATGAATGAAGACCATGAACCATGTGGCTCTGTCACAGTTTTTGATTCGTGCATCGTGTTTACAGGCGAGGTCTGAGTACGAAACTCCGGTCCATTAGATGATGAGAGGTCGTTGCTCTTGAGCAAACTACGAACATCAACTTTGGACGCTCTATGCCGCCCCAGCCACCGCTTTTTAAACGAACTGAGAGCCATCAGCAAGCTTTTCTTCACTACCTATCGCCTTTTGTTCCTAGAACCGCTGGCCATTTTCCGTCGTTCACAGCATGATGTGATTTTAGGCTTTTATGCCCAGCACCGAACAAATTATAAACAATAAAATCCATAACAGAAGAGGAGACTGTTTACAGCGTAGTAATTCCCCAAGAGATCAAATTATGGACGTTGATGGAAAAGTTCACTTAGAGAGGAAAGGGGGACTTCCCTGCCCCCTCTCTTGGACCCTCTGCAGCTCGTGTCTGAATTTGAGAAATATTTGCATTGTGAGGAGTCAGCGAACCTGGTTTTTGTTTAGCGATACTAGTATTCATGAGCTACTAATTCGCACGTCAGTTACCATAGAGCATACAAAAGAAACGCGGAATATTGTTTTTGTTTTTCGCGTGGTGGGCGTTATTATTTTCCCCGTATTTCCTATTTATGCACATATGTACAAGCAGGTTCTTGAGAAAAAGAAACATCCTTGTCTTCAAACCGCTGATTCGTCAACCAGTGCAGTGTCGGCGCTTAGACATTAACACACCAGTTTGACACGACAACGCAAACTGCCAATACACAAACCTACGAGTTCTCGTGTTCATGTAGACGATGTAGGAGAGGAAAGATGAAGATCTGCACCGAACATGAATTTATATAAGCTTGGAAGTGAAGTAGTTGTGAGTACTGTACACCACTGACAATGAACCAAGACCAACAAAGACGTTGTTGGCAAGTAGATGTGTGTTGATCGTAGTAGATGTGCATTCAACAGAGGTTGTTGGCAAGTAGATGTGTGTTGATCGTAGTAGATGTGCATTCAACAGAGGTTGTTGGCAAGTAGATGTGTGTTAATCGTAGTAGATGTGCATTCAACAGAGGTTGTTGGCAAGTAGATGTGTGTTAATCGTAGTAGATGGGCATTCAACAGAGGTTGTTGGCAAGCAGATGTGTGTTGATCGTAGTAGATGTGCATTCAACAGAGGTTGTTGGCAAGTAGATGTGTGTTAATCGTAGTAGATGTGCGTTCAACAGAGGTTGTTGGCAAGTAGATGCGTGTTGCTCATAGTAGATGTGCATTCAACAGAGGTTGTTGGCAAGTAGATGTGTGTTGATCGTAGTAGATGTGCATTCAACAGAGGTTGTTGGCAAATAGACGTGTGTTGATCGTAGTAGATGTGCATTTAGCAGAGGTTGTTGCAAGTAGATGTGTGTTGCTCATAGTAGATGTGCATTCAACAGAGGTTGTTGGCAAGTAGATGTGTGTTAATCGTAGTAG
>VCRD01006647.1:0-10455 GCA_006783055.1 Trinorchestia longiramus
GGTGTGGTGGTGTAGTGGTGTGGTGTGGTGGTGGGGTGGTTGGTGGGAGAGGGGAACAGAAGGTATGCCAAGAGGGAAGAGATGAAACGAAAGGGGATAGAAAAAGTGAATAAAAACGTACGTACAGCGTTATTCATGAAGTTGATTTGGAGAGGGGGAGGAAGTAGGGGGATATTCATCCCTACTCATAGTTTGCAAACTGGAGCGTCTGAATTCCATCTTCGTCTATGTAAACTGATTCTTTTAAATTTCAAGCCAACAACTGCAAAAGAATTCGATTTACTGATCAACGATTTCAAAATTATTTTTTACTCCAGCTCTAGAAACTGAAAGAATCAGAATTACTTTTCCGTAGAGTAAGAAGTCTGCTTCTAGTGAAGTGATTGTGTACGACTTTTGAAAGTTAGGAATCCACTGAACTTATGTTTAGGTTATTGATTTAAGCTTTAACTATTGGGTCTCATGGGACTAGTTTTGATCTAAAACTCTGCCTCTGCAACGGTGAACTTCATATATAGTAGGTCAGAATAACTTTATAATAAGTCAGAGCAACTTTATAGTACGTCAGAGCAACTTTATAGCACGTCAGAGCAACTTTATAATAAGTCAGAGCAACTTTATGCCAAGTTTTCATTCCCTTACTAATATCTAGACGTTGTACTCCTCTAAAAGCTTCCACTAAACTTCATAGTTTACATTGGGCATCAAACAACTGGAATCGTACTTTATTAACTCATATACGATGTTTGCAACATGAAAAACACTAACTCGTGGTAAATCAATCTTTAAAATCCTTTAAAAGGAGCTAGCCTCGATTTTTACTCCCACTGTGCTTTTCTAACTCATCCTATTCTATAACAATCTATTTAAATCCTTTTGGTGTTGGGAGTTTCAGAGACCAAGAAAAGGTTTCAAATGCTGCAAATGCTCTCAGGAACCACAATTCCTCACTGGTTGTCGCACTCGACAGCAAGCCACAGATGGTGCGTTGACTGCGTCTGCATTCCAGACGTGCGTCACTCTTCACGTGTCAAATTAAAATGCAGTTAGCGAGGCTTGTTGATTGGCTCGCCGGTTCATCTTTTGGAGAGGCCCAAACTCAATCTGCTTTGATGGATGCGTATAAATTCAATACAATGCTCCATTTCCATTTGAAAACTTCGACTAATTTTGGCGTTACGTGCGGCTGAAAGAATTTGTCGGCGGGTAACAGCAGCATTTCATTTGAAGTGTGGGCAGGAACGACGTCGTGGTGAATACTATGAAAAGTGCAAAGGTATTTGTGCATTCACAATTTGAAAATAGAATTTCATCGCTCCACGTGAACTCAACCTTAGTTAGCTTACAATGGTGACAATATTTTTGTAATGAACACATTGTTCTAATATATATCGATGAGTGCATGTCGTTGTTCAATGTACGAAGTGTAGTCAACATTTTACCTTTTTCTTCTAATTTTTCCTTTGTTTGCAGATTGAATACATAATTTAATATCACTTATAACAAACAATGATCAGGTATCTAACCAGCCATTTAACAATTCAAAACGAAGTATAACCTTACAATTCTTCCAAGTCATTTAATTAAAAAGAAAATAAAACTTTAGGAAGCCTAAGAAGCTTATTTGTAATTTATTTAAAGTTATACATTTAGTTAACGCGGTGCTTGAATCTAGTTACATTTATGGGTAGTTTTGTTTATGTCTGGTATTTGAATTTTGTTATATTTGTATATAGTTTTCTTTGTATCTAGTTGCATTAATTTTATGTCTATATAGCTGGGTTTGGATCTAGTTTTATTTGTATCTAGTTACATTAAAGTTTGGAAAAATATAAACTCATTTTTGTAGTACAGAAGTGAAGCATTTTCCGTCATATTGAGATTGATCATTAATTTTAAAATTGAAATAATTATTGAGTACACGTGAACATTCTAATGATCATGGATGTCATGGAGAAGTTTATGCAGTCGTCCACTTAGGTGATAGCCCTCTCAGTCAGGTGACTGGTAATGGTAGCCCTTTCAGTCAGGTGACTGGTAATGGTAGCCCTCTCAGTCAGGTGACTGGTAATGGTAACCCACTCAGTCAGGTGACTGGTAATGGTAGCCCTCTCAGTCAGGTGACTGGCAATGGTAGCCCTCTCAGTCAGGTGACTGGCAATGGTAGCCCTCTCAGTCAGGTGACTGGATACTCAATACACTCAAAGCCATTGTGAGAAATGTGTTTATTCGTCAAATCCTAGGAGAACAGTTTCAACTTTAAAATATGAGGAAAACGTTTTTATCTTTGATACACGAGGGGAACAATTGTATCTTTAAAATATGAGGGGAACGATTTTGTCTGTAAAACACGAGGGGACAATTTTATCTTTAAAGTAAGAGGGGGACGGTTTCATATTTAAAATACGAGGGGGATGGTTTAGTATTTAATATACGAGAAGAAAAGTCTTATAAATGAAATACGAGAAAAACGATTTTGCCTTTAAAGTCCCAGGAGGCAGGTTTTACCTTTAAAATGTAAAAAGAGCAGCTTATCCTTGAAATCGGCGAGGAATGTAAGTTCATTCTTAAATTATCATGGCTAAATATTCAGTATGTGACTGCTCGACAAAATTTTGCTGCTAAAGTAAAAGGGACTTGGATACTGAAAATGTATTCATCATTTTCTTGCTTATGTTTGACTCGGTAATATTTACCTAATCATAAAACGACGTGTCCTCGAATACTTTCAATGCCAATGGGACACCTTCAGAAAGTATCGGAAATAGAGGAGTGTCCCAACAATGTTTCTGCAAGGTCGGTCGCATGAAGTGATTTAATTTTTGTCCGGAAAGCAACGTCTAAGGAAGACGCTCGTTCCCACGAAGTTCAATTCTGAGTTTTCCTTTCCTTGCTGTTTCTTCTCGCCGAGATTCGCACGTTACGCAGGAGGTGAGAGAGTAGTTCATTCAATTAAAGGTTTCTGTACAGTTTCGCATTAGGGGCGGAATTAAATTTGAGTTTGCTAAGTGGCTCATTTTAGAGGGAAGACATTTTTAAGTCCGCGTCACCCTCACCTAACCCCGCGCTCTCAGCAAGTGTCGCCAGCGCTTACATCAGAGGGTAGGAGAAGTGCTGCCACTGGCGAGGTTTTGTTCAAGAGGTTGAGCTTAGCAAAGCCTCAGGTCGGAGAGACTTTATTGTCAAATTCAGAAGTAATTGTTTAAGTTTATCATTCATGAAAGCAGGATTGATGCCATATATGATTCATGAAAACAGGATGAACGCCATTGATCATTCATGAAAGCAGGATCGACGCTATTTATCATTCATGAAAGCAGGATGAACGTCATCTATCATTCATGAGAGGAGGGTGAACGCCATTTATCATTCATGGAAGCAGGATGAATGTCATCTATCATTCATGAAAGCAGGATCGACGCCATTGATCGTTCACGAGGGAAGGATCAACTTCAGCTCATGATAATCAAATCCGACTCGACCCTGATTTTTAATTCATTAAAGCAGAATAGCTCCTGATTTATCTTTTATTTCCTGATTTTATATACGCGATACAGCACAAAATGTCATTACAGACACGTGATACAGCACTAAATGTCATTACAGACACGTGGTACAGCACTAAATGTCATTACAGACACGTGATACAGCACTAAATGTCATTACAGACACGTGATACAGCACTAAATGTCATTACAGACACGTGGTACAGCACTAAATGTCATTACAGACACGTGGTACAGCACTTAATGTCATTACAGACACGTGATACAGCACTAAATGTCATTAAAGACACGTGGTACAGCACTTAATGTCATTACAGACACCTGGTAATACACTAACACAATGAAAGCAGTACCGATATAAAATAAAACTCACAGGGCTGCTGGGTCTACGACTAAAATTCAGCCTTGACATGTTTCATTAGCTTTTCGTTAATTGCTACACCGGCACAATTTAGTCATGTCGCTACATTTATTATCGGATAAATATCCTTATAAATTAAAAAAAATCGCCGAGCTTGAATACTTGCGAGAACTTTAAAAGGCTTGTGAATATTCATCCTGGTTGCTTTTCTTACTTACTTCTACTTATTATTAAAATATTAATAAGCCTAATATGGAACTATTTACTTTTTTCGGTAGTGGCATGTAATGGAAAATATTTACTCTGCTTTTTCGTACTAACTTTTCGTAAAAAATATTGTCTTCACATGTCAGTTGTGAATTATTGCGGGAAAGGTACAAAAAGTTGTGCTCTCATTTAGAACTACTGCTTTGTTACGAGTGCACTCTCACTTCTAGGGTTAGCATTAAATGTCATTCAAAATTGAGATTATTCTGCGTATTCTGAAGACAATCTTACGTTCCTCTGAAAATATTACCACGTCACTAGCTAGTTATCAAGATTGTATTTGAAATTCCATTACCAATGGCTGGAAAATATTTTCAAAATAAAATATGAAGATAGTGTATGATAAGAATTGTCTGTTGAATGCACGTTAACTAATTTGAAAGAATGCGCAATCATGAGTGTGAAATAACGCACATACATATCACCTTTAGAATAGATTTCCGTATCACTTATTTCCTGTACGTGAGTTGTAGAGTGTATGAAGTCAGGAGGACTTACTTGTATGTATGTATGCTCTTGAAAATATGTGAGCTAAAGATGCTAAGCCTATGTGAAATGAACGATAGTTAAATTTTCGAAAATGAAATACGTTTTGAAAATCTTGCTGACTCTACAGAGAATCAAATTGATTTCTTTTTAATGTATTCATTTTCTACTAAACTATTTGCTGCAAACTAGACCACTAGTTTCTTTTAGTTTCCTGTGTGATTTACAAAAAACATATTGTATGTTGCTCAGCATCGTTTTTGTATTATGATAAGATTCCTGGTAAATTCAAGTTCTTAAATTTTCCAGGCTTATAAAGTTTATTATTATTTTCCATATCAGATCTTGAAAAATTCGAACTCATTGTAAACAAATCTTGTGTTTTTGTTGAGCTGTCACCACGTGAAGCTGGTGTGCGTGACAGAATTGAGCAGCTGGATCATTTTCTCGACATATTTTCTGGACAGACTGCAAACGCTTGACTGCAAACACACCGACGCTTGGTTGCTTCAGGAAAAAAAATGTGAAGGCCGTTGCCGAGCACAAAGAAAGTGTTAGAAAGTTACTGGAAGTTTCGTCACTGATGGCGTGCCAAATTAGAAAACTGAAAAGAATTCGCTGTTTCGTTGTCACGACTTTTACGGTTTTGTTTCTGGCTCAACGTTGGTCTGTGTGATTTTTCACTGTAAAAAGTTCATCGACGAGTCGTAAGTCCTGGCAGTTGTCTGTGAGTTACTCAGCGTTATCGTCGTGTGTATACGATAGTAACTCACGCACTGCAAAGTGCGGGTCAACAAGATAATACTAATAACTAGGAAGTGGGATTTTATTAACTTCAAGCTTTACTAGTAATAAAAGTTATACTTCCAACACAAATGTATCTTATTTAGAGGAGATTAAAATAGTACACACATACTACATCGTGTTAGACGTTCCATTAACCAATCCTGTCGCAGTCCTAACAGAAATGCACAGAAAGTCTCTATAAAATAGCTTTAGGATTGGAAGCAGGCTCATTGTAGATAGGGCTTTTACCTTCTTCCGGAGTGCTCAAAAATAGTTTCCATACTATGGAATACTAAAATTGAAAGAATTTACAACCCTTAAAACATTAAAATCTCGTTAGCTTTGGCTACCAATCAAAGCAACGAAGGCTTGTTATCGCCAGGGCATCTACTCAGGATTCGAGAAGAATCTTTTAAGTAAACTCCATCGGGGATAATTAGAGAAGCTTCGATGAAGTGTTCGGAAAGTAAACGATTTGCATGCAAAGAGACCCGAGCTTTTCTTGGAAATGGAAAGAGATGAGCTCTTCTACATTCTAATTAAAAATAGAAGATAGCTCTTCTGCATCTTAACTGAAAATAGAAACGAGCTTTTCACCCTCCTAGTTGAAAACAGAACAGAACTTTTCTGCTTCTAAATTGAAGTAGAATGCAAATGTAAAATTTGAGTTTTTTACTTTCTAATTGAAAGAAATAAAATTGAACGAAAAAAAATTTTCTACTCATGCTTGAAAGTAGAACGTAATTAAGGCTTCAAAAAACAATTACGTTGAAGGTATTATAATAATACTTTTAGGACATAGTAACAATGCGTTTAGACATAATACGTTTATAACATGATAATTATACGTATGAATTAGCTTTTTAAAATTAGTTAAATACTAATATGTTTAGGACAATGCACTTCACACAGCTAATGACTAAGCTATTTTTAAAGTTGTTCACATTGAAAACTTTGTGTTGATGAGAGTAGTTTGGGAGGCCGGAATTTGTACTATAATTTTTCGTTAGCCAAATTCTCATTGAACTCATAATTTTTACTTATCCCTCTTTTTTGTTAATAAAAAAATGTGATGCAATATAATTATATGGTATACTAATATTAATAACGTAAAAACATATGATGATCTTTTATAATTTTTATAGTAAGAATATCATTTGGTTGAAGCAGGATATTAAAACCATTTAATTAAGACGGTTGTTTCAAGCCCTCACGTCACCGTAAACAAAAAATTGATGACACAACCAATAACAATGAGTACTACATGACGATTAATTATTGCGAGTAAATCCTCGGAAAAAACTAAAACTCATTGTGTTAAATGACAAGCAATCGGCATATCATTGTGAGATGTATGAACGAGAACTTGCATCGTACAAAGACTCCGAAACCCGAAAGTCAAAATCGAACAGACACAAATTTAGAATTAGAAATTGTATACATTCTCTTTGAAATTATCCACTTTTTATGATTTAGATGCTATGATCATTACAGTTCTGTTCTTTTACACTAAAATCAGACACTACTGAGAAACACGTATTTTAAGTCATATATAGAGCATACTATCCAGGCATGGGACTTTGGTAGCAACCCAAAAATGGATTACATGGCTCGTTTCTGTTGACCTATTCTATTCTATTCTATTCTATTATATTCTACTCTATTCTATTTATTTTCACGTAAAGCAGTTTGTGAGTTGAGTCCACCTACAGTGATACACACTGCACACAACACAAAGGACTTAAGAAAGAAGATGAAGAGTAATATCTTGCAAGCTGAACAAGAAAAATTTCAACGGCGTGCAATTAATCATAGGTTTAATAACCATTTTTAGGTGACTTTCTGCTGAAGTGTTTACTGAAATTGCATTAAGCTGAAGCTCGACCAGGCAGAGGCACGCTGCATCAGTACTTCATGTAAGCTGAAAAAACTCGCTGAAAACATGGCATGTTAACGCAAATAGCAATCAATAAGCGACTTGATTACCATCACAAACAGCTGTGTAATTGCATTTTAAATTAGACATTATTTGTGATAGCGTCGCTCCCTTTTAATTATTAGAAGTGGCATTGGTGGCTGACGGTTTTTTGTCGTTTTTGTGAAGCGCTCTAACGTTTTTTTCGTGAGCTAATCCAGGAAGTGATGCCAGAAGGAATGAGTTCATATGAACGGTTTCTAAAGTTGAGTTTTTTTCTAGAGATGATGTGGATTACGCAAGCTCATAACTCTCTACATGTGATCAAAACTTGACATTTTATCCGTATGTCATAGAAATACAGTTTTTCCCGATGAGAACGCTGCTGTTCCCCCCTACTCTTCTTAGTGCAGAAGTGAGATGCTGTTAAAGGAACACTTGTTATGTGGTACATTTGAGTTTTACTTTTCATTGAGGGTCAATTTATGTCACAAAGAGGATATCTCATACAGTAACATTGTTGAAAAATATTTCATGTGATTTGAAACAACTTTAGACAAGCACCTTTAGAGAAATCATAAGTATGTTTTAAAGTTGAAGCCTAATACCGTATTCATTAATGTTGAAGTATGAGTTGCTAAAACATTTCATTCTCACGCTCTTCACTTTCATGACTAGCGTTGCGGAGTGTCCTCTTATATGAATACTAAAAATATTATTTTTAGCTATCCACGTGAATCTCTCCTGCAGACAACGGTAGCTAGTTATTTAACAATGAGTAGATCAGCTAGCAGTAATAGTGGTCTTCCAATACTCATTATTTACGTCTATATACTAGCACTACGTATGTACTTCAGAAAGAAACAACCAAATGGGTTACTATAACGAACATTCATCGAAAGTCAACTGTGTATTAAAATCATTTAATAGACTAAACTGGTTTGCAAACTTTCCAAGATTTCCCTACATTTGTAATATGTATCCAAATTTGCTGAAAAGTGCATTTAACATTAAAAAACGAAAACCCACGAATAAGGAAAAGTCAAGAGGTACGACAATGGTGTTGATGTCGAGGGTGGGTTGTAAAGTTCGGGGGGTGCTATATTAGTTCCTTAGCTCGTTGTAGACCTTTGCATTCCTATTTTCATAAGTTGTAATGTTTCAATTAGGGAAACAAATTTTTCACTTGGTATGTTATTCAAATAGATACACATAATAGGGATTTTGTATTAGATTAATAATTGGGAATTTATGATTATTAGGATGCTAGAAAAATGGGTTTCAACTTTCGATGAAAGCGGCGACTGACTAAAATATTAGGGTCTATGAAAATATTTTGTAAAGAAATGATTATTGTCTATGAATTATATGTTATTTGTTTGTGACAGAAATTATTGGATACAAAGAACAAGATAACATAGGGGAAAAAGTTTACCTTGAATAGTTTTTTCTAGAATGTTGTGCCTATTTTTTAAATTTCAAGCAGGACCGTTTTTCACCCTAGCAGTTCTTGTCCATCAATATTGCACCTTATGTCCGTCAGCCTCACAGTTTCTGTCCATCAATGCTTTTTGAGTCTAGCAGCGCTTGTCCATCAATGTTGCTCCTCATGTCCGTCAGCATCGGCCATTCCCGTCCTTTATTATCGGCTTACGACGGAGAGCGCCCGACACAAGACCTGTCGAGGGCTGCTTTAGCTTCACAATATTCAGAAGAGACTCAGTCAGGTAAGGGGCCATCGAATATGCAGAGATGCACACCGTGTTTGACTGGGAGGTGCTCGGTCACTCCAGCCCCCAAGCAAGTGCTTTCACAGCTCACAGTGAACCCATTAACGGCTTAGTCGTCCCATAATTCCCTTAGCTTAATGGGTGACGCCTGCTCTTCAGTACCCGACGCAAGGGGACTTTGAGAGCTCAATTATGTATCAGCATTTGGTGCTTCAGCTCATACGTTTTCTTCTCATCTCCTCCCCACAAGCACAGGGGAAAAAGCCCTTGAGCTTATAATATTTTTAGGCAGGAAAATTCTGAAATGTGACTTTTTGATGTGAGAAGAATAGATTTTAAGTGGATGGTGGAGGTGTTAGATTTGGGGTCCGTGTGTTATGAATGTCAAAGGTCCCTAAAATTATACCATACTTCTCTTGTTCTTTTAAAATCTGGGAGATTGAGGTAGCGTTAACAATGATGATGAAAATAACTCAAAGTTAGGCTAATCAGTTATCAAAAATTTATTTTTTTCCTCAAAATACTATACAGCTAAACTCTGGCTGCAGACTTTTTCAAATAAGCGTGTTTCCCTACATCTGTTAAACATAAAACAAGAAGGGAGTCATGACATCTAGTTGAAACACGTTTAATTTTGAAAAAAATCCACTGTTGTGCCTTTTGTAATGTTTGTGTGAAGAACATACGTACACGCATTTACATAATGGAATGAAACCTACAAAACAATATCTACTAGCATTTATTTTCTGTCTCCTAGTTAAGACCATTTTTAATGTATTTTTACATCTACAAAACATTCAATGACACACTTCAAGTTTTATAAGAAAGAACTTGCCTAGACTGTGCGATCCAATATATTTGGTCAGCTATGACGAGTGTCAACGTACCAGTACGTGCATTCGAATTCACTAGTAAGACCTTGCCTTATAATATCTGGTATTCGCTGGTGAAATCTTGCTTTTTAATATCTGGAATTCACTGGTGAGACCGTGCTTTATAATATCTGGAATTCACTGGTGAAACATTGCCTCATAATGTCTGGAATTCACTGGTGAAACATTGCCTCATAATGTCTGGAATTCACTGGTGAGACTGCACCTTATAATATCTGGAATTCAGGGGTTGGACCGTGCCTTATAATATCTGAAAATCAGTGGTTGGACCGTGCGTTGACCGTGACTTATACTATCTGGAATTCAGAGGTTGGACCGTACCTCATAATATTTGGGATGATATGCTTGGCCAGCATGTGAACACTTGGCTGGGTTAGCCAAAATATTAGTCATGACGCCCGGAGTTTACTCTGCTCAGCTGAAGTGTTTGGACGCTGACGAGGCTTGGAGTCAGAGGCGAGGTGTGGAGTCGGAGGCGAGGTGTGGAGTCGGAGGCGAGGTGTGGAGTCGG
>VCRD01006648.1:0-10209 GCA_006783055.1 Trinorchestia longiramus
GCAATGAGTTTAATTTTAATCTAATTTGAAGGAGCCATAAGAGAATTAAAGTTTCAGACGACATGAAATTTTCACGTGCAACACTACTCGGGAAAGTAAGTGAACAAATATACGATAATCCTGTTAAGTTTCTTTTTCTAAAGGCATTCGATAACCGCAGACAACCATCAATATGATACGTGCACTACGTCAGCACGAAAGCCAACTCTTCAGGTACGTGAAGTACGTGAGGGAACTTACCGAGCACGTGAAGCATGTGAGGAGCCCTAATATAAGTGAGGAGTCTACATAAGTAGCACATGTTGCACGTGAGTCTACATATGCAGCACATGTTGCAAGTGAGTCTACATATGCAGCATATGTTGCACGTGAGTCGACTTATGCAGCACATGTTGCTACATATGCAGCACATGTTGCTACATATGCAGCACATGTTGCTACATATGCAGCACATGTTGCTACATATGTAGCACATGTTGCTACATATGTAACACATGTTGCACGCAAGTCCACATGATATGCACAGGCTGCTTGAGAGTCACCCCTGCAGTCACGTAAGGTTCAATGTAGGAGCTGCATAACAGCATGCAATGACACACCTAAACTACCGCTGCTAATTTAAGATGGAACTTTTGGACTACTGACAGCATTATTTCATGAATTTAAACCATCACTCAGCGCATTAAATGAGGAATATGTGGGAAAAAGTACACATTTAACTCGAAGTATTTCAAGACTTGACTTCATACACAACTCTGCAGATGCAAGTCGTCAGAGAAAACGAAGAACGTACATGGAATAAAGTACGTTTTCGTATGAAAATCAAGTACGTTGTCGTACGTTATACGAAAAAATACTCATCTTTATCTCCTCTTTCTTTGTTGTTTTAGCTCAAAGCAAGCTGTTCTTCCTCATTTTACTTTGAGACACGCCTGAAAAGGACATTTTAAACTTAAAATGTTTAAAACAGCGTATGAATAACCAAGGCAGGTGCTCCCTCGGACGGTAGCAGTGACATGAAGATAGGGACAGCGTGTTGGATGCCACCCCTCAGCCCCTCCTCCCACAGCGCTATGATGTTGAAACAATAGTGTCGTCTATTTAATGAGCCGCTTATACAGGGTGGCCCATAAGTAAGGTACCTTTTTAAAACTATTATAGTTATAAAACTAAAAACGGTAAAGAAATTTGATTAGTTCAGAATGAAAGAAGAAATTTCAAAGTTTAATATAAATTTATAAATAAAACAATAAAGTACGTTTAACTATGGAATACAATATATTTTAAATGACCTCCATTATTAGTCAAACAATGGCGTGCTCTTTCAACGGTGCTGTTCATCACTTTCCTTAATGTCTCTGGTGAAATGTTGTTGATCTCTTGAACGATGTTTAGTTTCAATTGCTGTAAAATATCAGGTATTTCAATGTAAACATTTTCCTTTAAGTATCCCCAGAGAAACAAATCAGGAGCACTTAGATCTGGAGATCCAGTCGGCCACGGTATTTCACCGAAACGAGAAACTACTCTGTTTGGAAAAATTGCTTTTAACATTTGCATTGTTTCTTTTGCTGTGTGCGCTGTAGCTCCATCTTGTTGGAAAAAGGTATTCTCTGTATTATTATCTCCAATTTCAGGTATCAAATATTCTTGAATTATCTGTCTATACAGTTTCTATTAACACAAATTGCATCACCATTAGCATCTTCAAGAAAATATGGTCCAATGATCCTCGAAGAGGTGATGTCACACTAAACTGTTACTTTAGCTGAGTGAAGTGGATGTTCATGAATTTCTTTTCAATTTTCTGAAGCCCAGAATCTGAAATTTTGCTTATAAACAAAACCAATGAGGTGAAAATATGCCTCATCAGTCATTATTAAATTCTTTACAAAGTTTTCATTTTCTGCAAGCTGCAGAAATCTATTCGCAAAATCTAATCGCTTTTGGTAGTTCGTAGGATGGAGTTCTTGAGTTAATTGAATTTTATATGGATGATACTTTAGATCTTTTACCAAAATACGATGCAGTGAGGTACGTGACATTCTCAGTTGAATTGAACGTCTCCTAGTTGACGTCTGCGGCCGATCAGCAACACTCGTTGCAACAAGCTGAATTGAAGCACCAGTTCGTATGGTCCGTGGCCTGCCACAACGTTGTTTCTGCTGTTGTCCCAGTTTCTCTAAATTTCAATACCAGTTTTTTATGCACTTCTTCGGAGGACTTCTTTCAATACCATCAATATTCCTGTAATTCCTCTGAACTGCAGTAACCGAACAATTACATCAGAAGTAAAGTTCCACTATTTTTGCTCGTTGTTCCATTGCGTAGCGATTCATTTTGGGGGGTAAATTTTATGAATTTTTTGGGCAATATGTTGTGATTGTCAGTAGACTTGATACCCTGGTAGAAAACTTTGAAATATCCTCATTCATTTTAAATTAACCAAATCTCTTTACCAGTTGTAGTTTTATAGCTATAATAGTTTTAAAAAGGTACCTTACTTATGGGCCACGCTGTAGATATCCTTAAAGATATTTAAAATACAAAACACGTGCGTAATTGCATTCACATCACAAGAAGTTTGATTTTCATTCACTAGACTAAATGACTTCTAATGAAGTAATCAATTTTAGGTAAAATTGTCTTTTAGTTGTTTGATTGTGTTTTTAATCCCGATATTTTTTTCATTTACTGCCATCTGGAAATTCGAGATTAAAATCTGTAAATTCTCTAACTCAGATAAATTTGACATCATAAGGCATGTTGATATTTATGCATCATAACAGGTTATAGTTCTAGTACCTAACATATTGAGTTGTCGTCCATTGTGCAGTACGACGATAAAATAAGGGTGCAATACACTAAGGGTGTCCGGAGAGAAACAGACTACCTCTCTTGCAGAAGCCGCGTTCGATAACGGAGATTATTTTGTACATTTTGAGGAACTTGTTCGCTGAAACACAGGAAGTTGCCTCATCGATATTCTGGAATAGCTTTGCTTCGAGTCTACACAGTTGCAGCAAGATTTGCGATGTTGTGTGGAACACATAGCAGGTTCAGCCTTCAGTGCTGGACCTGCAGGTGCAGTCCTAAACTGCAGTGCTGGTCTTACTAGTCCCCCCTGGACCTGAAGTGCTACTTACTGGTGCTTCCTTGGACCTGCACAGCTAGTCCAAATGGTCCTCCGTTGATTTGCAGTAGTAACTATTGGTGCTTCCTTGGGCCTGCAGTGCTAAACTTACAGGTGCCGTCCTGACCTACGCTGCTGGACCAACTGGTACCCCCTTAACCTGCAGTGTTTTCTGTTAAGTCCAGGAATAATATTTCTTGATAACGCACTACACTCAGTCGGCCACGTGTAGTTCGTCATCCACATGGAGTCTGTCGAGAACTTGGATTATGTCGAGGATGTGGAGTTTGTCTGGAACGTAGAGTCTGTCGGGAATGTAAAGTCTACCGCGAACGTGGAGTCTGTTGAGAACGTGGAGTCTGCCGGGAACGTGTAGTCTGTCGGGAACCTGTAGGCTACCTGGAACGTGGAGTCTGTTGAGAACATGGAGTCTGTGGGGAACGTGAAGTCTGTCGGCCTGTGGGGAATGTGGGTGCGAGGCATCATTTCTGGACTCCACACACGGACTACTGCAGGAGAAGGTGGAAGCAAGACCACGAGCTGCTCTGTGCATCGTTTCTTGACGAAGGAAATTACGCTAATGACCGTCAGCATCTATCTTCAGTACCAATGAGCTCTCAATGGAAACATATTTTCAAGACAAATAAGGTGTGATAAAACAATTCTGACATGACAGTGAACACACATAAGTACTTATCCGAGCATTGGTGTCTATGAAACTGCACGTACTTGTGTCTGTGGAACTATCACAATACATGTGCAGTCTTAGTCCAAGAACTAGTGTGAGGACCATCCCATCCCCCCTTCTCTCCGTAGGGGGAGGCCCAGGTCCAGGGTGACGGCCAGTAACGGTCACTTATCCTGGGTCATTGCGCCCAATAACACCGCTCACAGCGACCCGTTTATGGGACAGTAAACCTGTCTCAGGTACTCCTGTCCCATGGATGCAGCCTCCGGTACTCAGGAACATGGAACCCTTACTGATATAATTCACTCTCAGTAAATGCATTTTTTATTACAGTGGGGGAGACTAAATAAAGAGAAAGACTACATTCTTTGAGCAGATATTATTTGTTTATTGTTAAGTTACTTCACGTTATTTTACAAAGTGTGTTGCTGTGTTTTTTGCTTCATGGTACTCGCGATAGACTAGTGTTTATGATCTTCATGCAGTCTACACATAATTCCCATATTCCATACAGAAGTAGATGAGCTTTGTATGGGAAAAGACCTCGTTACGAGAAGTTTTCAAAACTCTCCGCTTGTGCCCTTTAAGAAACAATTTCTGAAAATCGATCTTAATACAAGTGTACTGCCAGGCCTTTATAATTTCTAAACTTTCATTGAGAGATTTTCGCCTGTAACAGCAGGAAATTCTCATAGTCATTTTCCCACCTCAGTGAGCATAATAAGTTTTAGCATCAAATTTGTTCTTAAAACGTACTGAGAAAAAAATAGATAGAATAGAATACGGCGATACAAACTAGCCGTTTGGGCTATTTTTGGGTTGCTACCCAAATCCCATGCCATCTTAAGTAAAGGCATCAATCATGCACGCACACCCCAATCACGTAAGCCAGTTCAGTCCCGTACACGCACTTTACCCACGCAGTCATTTCAGTCACGTTCATGTATCACAATCATACACTGGCCCCAGGAGTTAGGGACATAGAATTAGTACATTATAAGACTAGGGGTTCGTAATCCAATATTTGTTGAGGCTATTTTTGAAAGTGTTCACAGTGCCAGCAGAAACGATATTTTCGGGCAGCTGGTTCCAAGTTGCGGCAATTTTAACGAGAAAGAAGTTCCCAGCTTGGGATGTCTTGCAGTTTCTTATTATAAGTTTTTGGCCGTTATTTCTTGTTTGCACGTTACCGTCTCTTTCGAAACGCCTTTCCAGGGCAACATCGTTAAGGCTGTTGAGATACTTATAGGTCTCAATGAATTGTCCTCGGTCTTCTTTGTGCAAGGGAGATAAGTTCAAGCTCTTAAAGATGTAATATAAGTTACTGCATTTATTTTGATGCAATATTAAGGTAAACTTTGACTAGCATTTAGTTACAGTTCAGTTTTGTACTTAATCTACCCCTGTGTCAACAATATCAGTAAGCCTGTTCACCAATTTTTCCAAAAGAACTTTTATAAATTCTTTGTCTTTTGAATAAAAAACTTCAATTCATTTTAGCGAGGTTTCAAGAATACAAGGCTTATCTTGTGCTAATTTTCTAGATTATGGAAAAGATTAAACTTATATGGAGTAATACCGGAGAGTAAAGTGAATATGGTGTTATTTCAATCAAACAACCAAAACCGGTGAAAACTACAGTGGGAGGCAAAATAGTACAACACGTTGATTAAATCGCCAGATTGTACATTTATAGATCACGTACAATTATGAAAATTGGACTATACATAAACAATAGTATAAAAAGGTTAATAATATATCTAAAACACACAAATATTACTTCGTTAAGGTATTAAGGGCATTAATACTTCGTTGCATAGCCCTTATTATTAATTATGGCTCCGAGACATTTATAGTAGTTCACTAGCAGCCTTTTACAAGTTTTCGGCGTAATCTTATTCCATTCTTCAATGCAAATTTCTTTGAGTTCAGTGCTGTTATTGGGACCTCTTTTCTGCATCTTCAATTTCAATTCCCTCCACAAGTTTTCGATCGGATTCATGTCCGGGGATTGACTTGGCCATTCTAAAATGTTTATCGTCTTCATCCTCAACCATTCCTTGGTTTCGTTTGCAGTATGCTTTGGATTGTTGTCGTGTTGGAATTTCCACCCACGCTTTAATTTTAACGAACGAGCTGAAGGTAGGAGTTGCTCTTGCAGTATTTCACGATATTTCCCGTCATTCACGATTCCTTCAATGATGTGAAGTTTATCTGCCCTTGATGAACTGAAACATCCCCACACCATGATTGAGCCACCTCCAAACTTAACAGTGGGTATGATGCACTTTGGTTAATGCACTTCGTTTTGTTGCCTCCAACCATGGTTTGTGCTGTTTCTCCCAAATAGTTCGATTTTGGTTTCATCTGACCACAGTACTGAGTTCCAAAACGCTGCTGGATTGTTCAAATGGTCGTTGGCATACTTCAACCTGGCTTTGACGGGACGTTTCTGGAGAAGAGGTGTCCTACGAGGAGTGCAGGAGCGAAGACCTTCACGGCATAGTGCCCTGCTGATCGTGTGTTTTCTGGTTTCGATCCCAGATGCCTTGAGATCATCTTTCAATTCTTCACGAGTAGTTTGAGGCCTCTGCACTACTGTTCGGACCAATTTTCGAGCAACACGATCGTTAATCTTCCGTGGACGGCCAGTTCGAGGCTTGCTGAGAGTCGTATTCCGGCATTTCCAATTCCGTATTATGGTTCCAGCCGCGGCTATAGGAACACACAGTTGTACACTTATCTTCCGATATCCCAAACCTTCATTATGGAGCTCCACAAAACGATCGCAAAGATCTTGGCTGATGTCCTTATTCTTACACATGCTTACGACCTATCAGAACGAGAGCTGCTGTGCCAATGACGCGTTATTGGAGATGAATGCTGTCGAAGTTCTGTTGCCAAATAGAAGAATGTATTAGAACATTCTGGAATAATCCTACAATAATTTCCATATAATATCGAGAAAAAAGTCGGGTATTGTAAACTTTTGTTCACGTATTTATGATACATGTTCCTATATATTTTTTCTATTGAATATTTGTGGGTTTTAGATATATTATTCACTTTTTTATACTAGTGTTTATATATAGTCTAATTTTCGTTATTGTACGTGGTCTATAAATGTGTAATCTGGCGATTTAATCAACGTGTTGTATTATTTTGCCTCCGAATGTATGTGTACTGTTCGAGGACGCGCATTGTCTTGATGGAAGACAACTCATTTGTGATCCGCCAAGCTGGTCGTTTTGTTGCTGCAGTTGTATAAAGTTTCTCCAGCTGCTGACAGTACAACTCAACTTTAGTCATTCAGATGTCTTTCAAAGGCTCGTAGTGAATAATTGCAGCGAATGCTTGTTTGAAACATACTGCAAGCAGAACACGAGAACTTGTGTTACAACCTGATAAATTCCTTTTAGGACACCAGCTTAATGAGGAAAATAAAGAAACGCTCAACTTTGTTCCTTGGTGTGCCATAAGCACAGTCTCTGTAATTTGTACTCGAAGAAAAATTTTCTTGCTCCTGTTTCAGAAAATAACGCATCAAAACTCACTTCGTATGAAAAAATACGTATGATAATGAGTTTTTAACAGAGAAATATAAAATTGACCTGTACTTTGTCTCCTACCTTATAATATGTGGCAGCCACTAGAACAGATATAAAAAAATCAGATAACCCATTCATTTCTTCTCAAATGTTTCTTGGTGATTTTTCACTCATTGGAACGATTTGATATTTTTAATTGTCCAATTATAGCGAATCTTCTATGTTTGTAACTCTATGACATCAATTCAGAAGCTTAATTTCTATGTCATACACATCACTCTATAGTATTGAGTCACTGACTTTTATTTTCACCTAAACGTTCTAATCCAAAACAGTGCCGTGTTTATGATTAGATGTATAGATCACAAGGACATTTCAGTGTATGTTATACTCGTAAAAATGAACTGATCGAGATGTTTGCTTCGCATTAATGAGCTTTTCATACAGCCTTGCATTGAATAAGAGAAATATGCTAGCTCAGTTCCCGCGATTATAAATGTTCAGCAGGGAAATAGAGAAAAATTGTTTCTGCTTGTAGTTTAGTGACAAAAAAACGAGTAAAATATTAATTAGGAATTTATCTAAACAGCAAACACAAAACGAATGAAAACAGAAATAACTGCAGAAAGCACTCGAGTATCTCTGCACTAGTTTTCTCTACTGACGTACGAATAGCAAAATAATTTTTAAAACAAAATAACGAACGAGGTAAGAAAACAACATGTATGATATACTTTAATATAGAATGTATCCCTTGTGAATAATTCCAAACTGCTGTCATCTGTCTGATCATCGTGGCACCTCAGCAGCGGAGTGGGAGGGCAGTCAGAGGCAGAGGGCATACAGAACCCTCAGACTGCTCTAGGATTTCTCCCTGAGTAACATTTCGAATTGTTCAGACGCTTCTCTGTTTGTGTCTCACTGATGCTTAAACGAAATTCGCGAGAACAACTTATTTTTTCCGTTCTTTATAATATATTTCCGATTTACTTTAAGAGATGATATTTTTCTATGTAGCATGTTCTCTTACTAAGTACACAATATTTGGTTCATTATAGTTCATATGGTTGTCTTCCATGAGAAGGCTGTAAGTGTCAGATTGTAGGTCCCATTTTGACAGATGTAATCCCGCCAAGTTGCGCTAAGCAAAGTTGCATAGACTTTCTTTATTGCTGTGAAACGAAGTTTACTTACTGCAAATCATGGAACGTACATCATATTTTAACAAATACATTTTATTTGGATGTGTCCATTGCAGCGTCCATTACCTCTGTAAATTATTTCTTTGTCATTTACGTTCTTTAACTTCCTTACCAAATTTGATTTCAGCTGCTGCTGCTGATGCAATTTTTTTTCTGCACAGAGCGGTGGAAATTCCGTCATGCAACGCTCAGCCAACACATCATCACGACTAAAACTTTCTTGTATGGAAGTTAATCTAACAAAGACGGGTCCAGAGAGCTTTTCTTGATTTGCTAGAGTACCTTTACGTCTCAGACGAGAATGAGTCTTGAAAGTTTTCTTGACGTAAGATGACCAACAACCGAGTGACCACTTTAACCAATAGATTTCATTAGCGCACCCGAATACCTCGAAAGAAAGACATATTTGGAGTAGCGGAACATTTTTCCTTGGTATCAGCGGCACAATTGTGGTCGCTCGGGTGCCTTAGGCGGGCTTCAACATTTCACAATTACACCTCGTCCAGGGTTGAAAGAAGCCTTCTTGATTAGTAGAGCAGTTATTTAAGAGAATCTTTCAGCGACACAAATTGTTGTTTGGTGACGATAATTTATATGTGTGTGGACGTTTACCGTCACATACATTAACATATTTACACACATATGTGCGCACATACACATCTTCAAGTATTTGTGCATTGACTTATCATTGCGAATACATTTATTGGCACACGTATGGACAAGTGTATAAGCGTATTAATGTCCTTAGGTGTATGTTAGTATGCGTTCTCAAGTGACCTCCTTCACACCAGTTGTTTTTCCACTCGTCCCACGATCCCACGTCTCGTAAACTCTGAAGACTTCGTCAAGAATCAAATTTCCATATTTATTGCCTCGAGTTTATGGAAGGCGGATGCGTCCGCTCCTGTGAACGAGATTTGCTGGTGTTTGCTTGCCTTTTAGCTGAAACGACATACATGACAAGTGCACCTGCACGTGTCTACCTACTGGGAGGTTAGCAAAAGCTGCGTTATTTCAGAAATTTGCAGCGAGTTCTGCTTTATCTTTGTTAGGTATAGGAATGATGAAAGAGAAGTAGGGACTTGGCAGGAGCAGCTGATGTGCGACCAAACAAGTACAGGGTGCGGCAACACAGTTTCCTTTTTTCATGACTTTTTGAAAATGAAAAAAGGAGGTTATGTTGACGCACAAACAATCTCGATCGTAACTCATGCCATGGTGTGTACTCGCAGGCAGGTGTTAGTAGCTAGGTTTGGTGAATAGAATGCTTTATATCTTATGTATGAGTAGTTTTTGGCTTAAAATTCAATTAGTTGCTCAACTTGGTTACCTCATGAAGGTACTAAATTCTGACACTATTTGACGCTACTAATTTTCCCGACTTGAAATAGTTATTGGTGGTACTTAATTGGATTAAAATTTATCGAGTCAGGAAGGGAGATATTGATATCACATTCATTGTGGAATCCTGCACTTTTGCTGGACGACGTCTTATAACCAGCAAGAAAATGACGTTAAGGGAATAAACATGTACTCATGTCAGTTGTAACACACACATTTAACCTACACTCATCTGAGTTGTAACACTCAGTCGACCTCTCAGTCGACCACTTAGTCAACCACTCAGTCAACCTCTCA
>VCRD01006649.1:0-25658 GCA_006783055.1 Trinorchestia longiramus
GCCGTCCTCCTGTCCTCGGCTTGCCGTCCTTCTGTCCTTGGCTTGCCGTCCTTCTGTCCTTGGCTTGCCGTCCTTCTGTCCTCGGCTTGCCGTCTCTCTCATCACAGCTTCCAGTTATTCCCTCGAGCTCGACGTTGCACCTTCCCGTAGCGGCCTAAAGCTGACGTACAGGAGCAAAAGTCTGCCATGTGGGCACGCGACAGCTACCAGATGGACAGGTAATTGGCAACAGGACAGGTGTCCGGGGTTCAGGAGCGTTCTCTATAGTAACGTAAAAAGACAATCGATCGCTCATGCCAGGTGCAATCGTAAAAATGTGACTCGATGAAATGTGAAGCGCATGAAGAAATAGATTAACACGTTTGTTGCGATTGCCTGATTGGTGTAAAACTTCACTTTGTACGCATAGTCACTAGAAGGATCTGAAAAAATTACAGAACCTAACCTAAGTGACCCACCGGTGGGTCGCATCGCAACAAACGTGTTAAAAAAGAAACGAAGTTACGTTACAGGATCATATGCAGAAGCAAATGCCTTTTGCAAAGTAATTAATTTTCGAGCATGAATACTTAAACTGCACTACTAAGGTAAATATTCATATCAGTTTTATCACAGAAAAATAATGTCATAATACGAACAAGAGGCATCACAATAAGTTTTAGCATTATTGTTAATTTTTCATTTGAGCATTAACAACCATTTCCACTTAATTATCAGAGAAAAGATTTAAGTTTAAACGTCAAATGATGTAGAAAATTTCAGTGTCGTGATTGGTGTTGCCTGCTACAGCCGAATAATTTTTCCTTCATGCAGATCACAAATTCCAGTAGTTGCTGATCCTCCATCGTCACATTTTTAGAGAACAAAGTGCAAATTCTATGTAGACGAGTGCAGTTTTTACAGAAGCGTCTTATCTTTAATCAACAACGCAAAAAAAGTTATTCTATGACATTTCCAAGTACAGTTTTAAGTTTGCCTCGTGTAGGACGTGAATATTTCCCAATGCTCCAATTATTGCTACATTCGCTAAGAATTCACATAAATATTTTCTTCCTTTGTGCATGAGGGTGAAAAACCATTAGACCTCTGAGAAATACACCAGATTGCTCCCCTAAGACTCATCTACGATAATAAGAAATTCTGATGGCATGTAGAAATGCAGAATTTCCCGGAGAAAAACCAGCTCATGCCAAAAAGGGCGCTTGGTCGCATACGATCTCACGAGTTGCTCTACACTTCTAAACATTGCTGGACACATCCACTTTTACGCACGCATTCAATTCATCACCAAATGTTTAATTTGATCAAATAAGTTTTTCTGTGCGTTAAGTGATATTTTACCGCATACAAACAAGAAATTTCTGTCCAAGTTGGAACAAATTTTGTTCATGAAAGATATTGTCATAAAAAACATTGATATTTCTGTTCTTCAGACACATTATCTTTAACTTGTGTTGTTTCGAAGAACTTTCAAATTCACTTCTTTATACTTGCGCAATTTCTAGTTCCCTAGTAAGTTATACATTCCTAAACTTATCATGGGCAAGAGATATTCCAGCATCAGTTATGCATATCGCATGTGTCCACGGGATGCACAATGGTTTAGGGAGCGTGCGAAGACTCAGGCACTTGTTTCTAGTGAAGACAATGCCAACAGGTCTGCAAGTAAGCAATTAAATGCGACGTTTCCAGGACAACTTAACGAAGCAGAACTGGAGCACAAATGCAATCAGGAAAGGATTTTGATGCCGTTAGTTACGCTTTGGTTTGAGAGTTTGAGCTTTAAATCTTAGTGGTGTACATCAGAGCAATATTGATATTAAACTGTAAAACAAGCATAATTTAATGAGCAAAAATCTACACAAGAGCTGAAAATACATGGGGTTTAACTACATCTGACACAGAAATTTACCCTGAACGGAAACTTGAACCAAAAACTTAAAAAATCGGAAATTTAACAAGATAATTGATATTTTCTTTCATCGAAGAAATCACCACGAGTTGTTATTACAGTAGAGCAGATTTTATGCATTCTTATTTAATAATTCATCAAAGTATATTTGTGGAAAAGGATTCAAATAATTCTATGAACATTTAAAATTCTTCCTCATTCTTAAGCACCTCACTTTGAACTTTATGACCCATTTTCCCCCAAATGAGTTCAATAGGCTAAAAATTTAAAAACTAGGTTGACCGAATCATAATTCATAATATTCCCTTATCTTCTTTTGATTCTAAATAATCTCTACACAGTTCAGAGCTGTATTTTGCATCATTATTCTGCTGAAAATAAAATTTTGTTCAACAATGAGTTAAGCCGAGGGAATTACATGCCCCAGAAGTATTAAATGATAGTTTTTTCGCACTTTCTCTTTAATTTTAACAAGGTTTCCAGTAATCTCACATCTGAAACCACTCGAAATCATCACAGATATGCCGTCATGCTTAATAATTGGAACAATGCGACACATTCGTGCAGAAGGTTTTCATCAGACAAACGCTTTTCGTTCTCTTCTAAAAAATTCCCATTTAGATTAGACAGTCCATGATAATTTTTTCGAGTCTTCTAATATCCAATTTTTGCACTAATCTGCCCTGTGTAGTCGTATACGAATTTGCAATAAGACAGAATGGGCTTGTCTACTTTTCCAAACAGAAATTTGACGACCGTAGTGAAAAAGGTAATGGCGGTTCTAAACTTTCAACTGGTAGTGCGTGTTTACGCAAAATTCATAGGTTACGTAACTATATTACTTGGAGAGTATTACACTCGTTATCATACTGGTGATGAAGCAGAAATTTAATTAAGCTAATTTTTCTTAGTGATGGGCAGCATAGTTGCAGTGTATTTTATACCCACGGTATATTACGAGTTAAATACTATTAAAATAAAAATTCTGAAAGAAAATAAAACAGTTCAAGTTAAGTTTCAGTCGTAAAGTACTGAATCGATTAAAGTTTTGGTTCTATTATCTCATGGTTTAAAATTTTCTTCAGAGCAAACCTAGTAAGGTTTTTTCTTAACGTTTACAAACACTCTTGTCTCTGATATTCTCTTCAAACTCCAAAATTATCAGTATTGCATTTTACCATTATGCAGACAGCTTTAGAGCGTACAATAAAAGTTGTTGAAAATTCTACTGAAATATTTTTTACCAATTACTTTCTATACTATGTTAAAGTTCCATTTTACAGTCGGCGCATTTGATGATCTTCCCTCTGTTTAGGATACCCTCTGTACAGGTTGAGATTCAATTACCCCTAATTTATGTACTGTATTTGTGTGCCCTGAATCACAGTATGCAAGTTCCGCCCACGATTTGAAGGACTAATGAACTAATGAGCATGCTAGACCCAGTCATTGAGAGAGTTGTTCACCTTTCTCCCTGGCACAATAGTAAGCAATATCACAGCTCATACAGTTCTTGTGTTAACCAATTAACTTTGATAACTAGGTAACTGCCGACTTTTGCTCACTAAATTTCAGCTTTTGTATCCTGAACTCCCTGTACATTCATAAGTAGAAGCTCTTGCTTCATGGAACATCGTGTGCATAGCCTCTCCAAGTAGCTATATGAGCAAATAATTTTGTATTTTCTACATGTTCCTTTCATTTTTTATTCTCTCTCAACATTTTTTGTTGAACAGTTTTAAACTAAATGTTATTTTTCACATGTTTCTACAAGATACGTTGTTCAGAATAAGCATAGGTTAGAAACCTTCATTTTTTAGTTTTTATTCCAATTCACAATCCACGTCATCACTAACCTCCTCCACATGAAGACCCTCGGGGAAAATATTCTTACGGATCTAATTAAGATATACTGTGACTGCAAAGATCCTCTTCTGCAGAATAAAAGCGCTCAGGAATATTACCTGCAGCATCTGAGAACCGTTGAGGGAGCGAAATGTTCTGAAGTACAATCCCCCTAGTGAGCAGCTGCGTCTAGAAAACTTGGAATCTTAGCAAAAGTTTAGAATAGAATAAGACGCAATAGAAACAAGCCGTTTGTCCATTATTGGGTTGCTATCGAAGTCCCATGCCGTCTAAAATAATGAATATCCATCACGCACATACACCTCAATCACGCAAGCCACTTCAGTCACGTACACGCATTTTACGCACGTATAGGCATTTCAGTCACGCACATGTACAGCAATCATACATAGTCCCACAGAAGTTCAGCATATAGAATCAATACTTTACAATGCTGGGGGGGTTCGTTATCCAATATCTGTCGAGATGTGGAACATGAGCATTTTATAGTTTTACTACCCAGTTCTGTGTATCTTAAAATGCTACGATAAACACTAAGGCAAAGGTGAATACCCTCATTATTTTATTTAATTATCGTCGTAAAAATTGAACGCAACGTAAAGAACATCGAAGCCAGCCTTTCTGTATCATAAGTAGCGGCTTCAAAATTAGCTGAAATTGTATGTTGAACTGCGTTCTCGTCTGCGGAAGACGTACTGAACTAATGCCACTTTGAACGAAGACCTAAAATTAATTTAAAAATATTTGTAATTTTCTGATGTCGAATTAAGAAAAGAAGTTGTAAAATAATTTTGAATTACGTACCAGGTCGTAGATGAATTCATCTTTCGTTCATCACTAAAAAGCATAGCCCGGAATTAATTAATTTTTGTTCAAAAATACAATTCAGATGCAAAAACCTCATAAGGCTGCTACGGGTTTGAGAAAGATGTTGTAAGGTGTAAAGTAAATTCAAATTCATTGATCCATAGAAATGCAAATTTATCGAACTACATCGAATCGTAATGACCAAATTTTATTTACCATTCAACAAATCAAAAGGAAAAATTTCATGGAACATGAAAAAGGTGAAAATATAAATAAATTCTATTTTATTTGGATGTCTTTTCTGAAGGACAATTTTGTGCATTAATGTCAACAGTTTAAAGCTCACCTGTTCTTCCAAAGCCTTTTTCTGGTGCTCGGCTGCCTTCCTCGCCTTCATGCTGTTGGTGCTCCGGAATTTGAGCATCTTGAGGGTAGGCGTCCCTCGTCCGTGGAGTTATAAGGTACTTAAGTTGTTCACGCCGTTGCAGCCGCCTAGAATATCAAGCTCCTTCCGAAGACTGAACGCCTCGTTTCTTGGTCTGCCCACAAAATAGTGTGTATAAAAATGGGGTCAGAATACAATGTGGTCACTTCAGAAGAAGATTCATCAAAGGGAACAGAGGTATGTGAGAAAGAAACGACGAGCTACTAGAGAATGGAAAAGCGCTTTGTTTCAGTTACTTGTAGGTAGCAAAAATCGACGTACCAAACAACCCAAGGCAATTCTTATACTGAGCTGTGTACAGCCCCAGCTAAAGAATAAGCTCCTGATTGATGATACTTGGTAAAATTGTGGATTCAGTACCATCGACTAGTGATGAATGGTGGCACCCTAAAGCAGCAGACATACTGCGTCTCAGCTTGTCAAAACGTTCAACAGGTGCAGCACCAACTGCCGGAAGTACATGTGATGCCTTCAAAATCAACGCAGTTAACGGCAGTGGTACTCGGAATAATTCTTCACCGTTTATTTAAAGAAACACCTTATTAAAAAACTAGAAATGAATGAAAACTGATACTAATGAAAATAATATATGTAACGATACCGATGTAAACATTTTTCGTAAACAGCCTGTTTTCAGACTCCTACTCCATGACACACAATCATGTTTACAGGCTCATGAACGTTACATAATCCGTATGCACCCCGCATGAAACAATAACCACTCTCGTAAAAAGGAGCGATGGGCTCTAAAAACTACTAAAATATTTCGAAACGGTTCTTCAGTTCCAATAAAAGGATTGCACATCTGTAAGTCAACTTTAATAACAGCGCAGTGAACCGTTATGCCGGGCTGTTCAGAGGGTGCTGGTAGACTTGGTGGACACTGTAGCGTAGATACGATCGTCCTCTTTAAAAGGGGAGTGTTGTAACCTTGAAAACACCCCCAGCCCCTGCTTCACACTGTGCTTTCTCCCACCCACTTCTACCCTCTGAATGAGCATTTGCAAATGGATGTTCGCTATTAACTATTTTAATGAAGAAATTTTTACCAAAAATCACGGTTCTTTGGAAGTTTCGGTTGAGAGGCTTCGAGTAAGTGTTGTTCTAGATCATGCATACTTGATGAAAAATTGATAAATGCACGCACCCACGATGCATAATAAATCAATTCCGAAATTAAAGACCTTTGCTAAGTTGATCTTCCTGTCATTTTGACGTCCTATAAAATATTATGCTACTTAATTTATATGCACTTTTCGGTATCATGATGGGAAAAAAGTTCAACTAATATCTTATTTAAATGAGTAAAGGACAGATTTCATGACATACCTGAAGGGATGCCACTTAAATACTCTGCAGAAGTAGTGAAAGCACTTCAAGAAAGATAAACTTGTTCCTCCTGAATATAAGCTCATTACGAGGGCAAATGCAAGTGAATATCATCATTTTGTAACCATAATTTACGTGAAGAAAACATGACTAACTTATGTTTCTACCCATTATTTCAACAGAAAGGTTCCTGCTCAGGGTAAATGGAAAAGTTCTGTCAGACCACACTCAAAGACGCGTCTACCATTTGCATAAAAATGAGTAAATATTAAAATATTTAAAATGTGACAATTCTGTGTGATGGAAAAAAGCATGATGACTTCCAACTGTTTGTATTCCCCTTTTCCTAAATCTGCTCGTGCCAATAATGATGTAGTAGAGTGAATTGGATTACTGGAAACACGGCTGAATGCAATCGACTTGGAAGCTCGATAATTATCGATAATTATAATCAGGTAGTGGGTCATCTCTAATTCAGCATCAAAGCTAACGAGTGGTGACGGCCGTACGCTGTGAATATTCAACAACCAAGTGTTGGGCAGAATCAATCACGGAGTTTCTTCTTTTCGAAATGGACAGGTAAAACATGTAGCCTGTGTATCTTGATTGCTTTTATGAAAAAATTGCTTTTTGACATGTAAATTACGAGTATGTCCACGTTAAATTTTGTGTTATGTTGTGCAAGATTTTTCTATCGTTTTAGCTTCACATGTGTCTTGCAGTGACTAAAGACTCCCACGAGATGATAGATTAAAACATCACATAAAAATTACCGAAAACACGAGACCTCGTCAGTTCACCGCGGTACGCCGACTTCATCAGCGAGAGTATAAGGCATCTCAAAAAGAGAAAAATGAAGAATACCTCACTACACTACACCACACCGAAAGATATACAGCAGTTTTTTTAATACCTTTTTATTCTACGGTGGATCGCTAGGGATACTAATCCGAAACGCAATAACCCCAATGCTGACCAGGACATAAGATGACAAACTCTCCAGAAGAGCGATCATGTATCGTATCTCTCGAAGAGCAACAAGTCTAACTACACGGAAAGACGATACACTTATACCTTGATTCAACAGATTAATAGGGCGACTCTTGGCCTGTCATTGTCGATCGTTCATGGTCACCACCGACAAATTATGAATTGTTGTATCCAAAAACAAACAAAAATAACACGTAAATTTTGTACGTTTTCGAAATGCGTGAAAGTTGGGTCTGTTAAACCGAGGTATGATTGTACCTCTCAGTGAACACCTTTGTAGGGTTCTTACTTCTCAGTCTCGAAAGCTTTAAAAAATACAAGACATAGACGGTCCGCTCCCTATTGCGAGGGAGATCTTTCATTATATAGTTTTTATGCACGAGGCACAAAGGCTCACTAGACCAAGTGAGTTTGAATCTATAATTTGAATGTATACAATGAATGTTTCTGATAATTCCGTTATTCACGGTCAAGTTATGCAAAATGTTTGGAAATATCCTTGTCGATGCACATGCTACGACAATGGCATTTTGTCGGGAAAACATGAAAATTCGGTTTGGTTTCTTTGTTTCACATTTAATTAACATTCAAAGCCTTTTTTAGTCTGTATGTCATTGGTTGTGACAGGCTTGCAGTAAAAACCCCGTATGCATACGAGTAATTACTAAGATCAGGAAAGTTCGCACAATGAAATAGATCACACTTGTAAAATTTCAAACGGCGGGATGGCGCTTTAACACGTTGACTCCGAAGTGGTACGTATGTGGGCCACTTAGGTTAGGTTCTGTAAATTTTACAGTGAATTCTAGTAATGATATGTACAAAGTGAAGATTTACACCAGTCAGGCAATCGGAGGCAAGGTGTTAAAATATTTCGAATCTCGAGGTTAATCCTATTGGTTCTGCGGCGGCGATGTTTTTCCCGTGATTTTTGTACAATGCCATTTCCATTTCCTGTGCCCGAAACCAAAAGTGCTTCCTGTTTTACGGACTTCCTATTTTTTGCCCTTCCTAAATCACACACAAATAATGTCAGTCGATATTTATTTTCGATAGTGGCAATGCATTTCCGCGATCACAGCTGTGATTTGTATTACAAATGCTTTCCCAATTCGTAACTTCTATTTACCGCAATCCCTGATGTTCATGATCTCTGTCCTTCCCAATTTCTGTACATTCTTCCTTCCAGAAATTCGCAGTTTCTCATTATTACATGTCCTTACACAATTGTACTCTAAAAATAGAATTCGTCATTCGTTCGTAATTTACCGGGGGTTGCAGTCCTACCGACACCAACTCCTAAATCTGTTCACGGAGACTTATCGTCTCCTTGATCTCTACTTTCTATTGATTCTTGTTCTTCAACGTTCCCAGTTCATGGCAAGCAAAGCTTCAGGCAAGAAAGAAAAGAAGGAAGGAGGGCGGGAGGCTGTAGCTCGATGAGGCATATTGGCAGATTGCGGCCCTAGAGCTAATCCGGCACGCTCTTCTAGAGTTCCGTGACAAACATCCAGCACGAAAACACGTAGAATGTCGGAAAACGGTGACTGCAGCTGCCAATGTACATAACAAATCTGCAACTATTATTGCGCAACACAGACTCCGCAACTATTATTGCGCAAAACAGACTCCGCAACTATTATTGCGCAAAACTGACTCCGCAACTATTATTGCGCAAAACTGACTCCGCAACTATTTTTGCGCAAAACCGACATAGCAACTATTTTTGCGCAAAACAGACTCCGCAACTATTATTACACAAAACAGACTCCGCAACTATTATTACACAAAACAGACTCCGCAACTATTATTACACAAAACAGACTCCGCAACTATTATTACACAAAACAGACTCCGCAACTTTTATTACACAAAACAGACTCCGCAACAATTAATCTGTGAAGCCATCTAACTCATCAGAACTTAAGTTTTTACCGAATAAGCTCCGTACAGAACGCCACTCACTACATAGCTACAGGGTCTAGAAAATAAAGCGTTCAAACATCAGGAATTAAAATTTATAGTATAATTTTTAATATTTTTCCCTTTCACGGGTGAGGCAACCCGCAAGTCTCATCACAAGTATCCTTCGAGGACAGCCAAGTGTCCAGGACACGTTGAAGGACAATCCGATCCACTGCAACTAAGCATGGAAGAAATTGGGAAAACCTAAAACGGAGAAACAAGTGCATTGCCTTAACACATTGACTCCGAAGTGGTGCGTATGTGGACCACTTAGGTTAGGTTCTGTAATTTTTTCAGATCCTTCTAGTGACTATGCGTATAAAGTAAAGATTTACACCAGTCAGGCAATCGGAGGCCACGTGTTAAATGCAGGAGTATTACTCGCAGAACGACTTGTGTAGAAAATTCAATAATAATTAGACTACAAGGAATACAAGGAACCAAGAACTAGAACAGGCATATCCAATTCAAATTAAATTCACAGTGAATTCCAATAACCAGTGACACTGTACGCGCTGTGACCGCTGAGAACATCCGGAGATACAAGCAAGCCCCAAAACACGTGTCGGCAGACGACCAACGCCTGGCAACTGCAAAGCCCTAATTAAATACCATATCCTATTTGTCATCTTAAATTATCTCCTAGCCTCCAATAAGAAGTGTTCAAAATACAAAGAAAAACATGTCTAAAATCGTGTATCAAAATCCCATTCCTACCTCTCGTCTTCCACGTATTTACTTCCGAAAATTGAGATTATTTATTGCTGCACGTAGATTAACGAGAAATATTTAGTAAATGTAATTTTCTACAACTATCAAGTACCAATATTGAAATGCACTTCTTGTAATCTGATCTGACAAGTCTCTGTTTACGGCCAAATCCTCTACATACAGCTACCAGCGGAACGATTCAGAAGACCCAGTCACTTTAATTTTCTGGTTGGATACACCGTAGTTCACAATCACAAGTGAAAACTAAGGAAATTTACAGAATTGAACGTGAACGAGGCGAATAAGTTACATTGTCAGGCTGTGTTACTGTGAGTCTAACTTTTGCAGATGCAAACTAACGATTTCGATTAAACTTCTATGTAAAGCACTTCAGATTTTTGTTTATTCCGTTGAATTTATTCAAAATCAGTTCAAATAAAAAATACAAAAAAGTTAACAGGATAACAGCTCGTTAGGCCGATAATAAATGCCGAAAGAAACTCAAGGTTTGGCAACTGCATAAAATAATACCAGTCTAATTATCGATATTGCTGCCGTTAGAAGTAGCAGAATGAAAAACAGATGATATAGTGAAAAAAATAAATACCAATCGTCGAATGTCAAAAGAGTATAGCGCTTTGGAAGGACTTGAGGATATATATTTAGGATGAACCATGAAACTCCGAATAATTCTATAAATTTAATGTTCAAGATAAAAAACAAGGGGTTGCTATCACAGCCAGACGTTTATGAAACCGAGTACAAATTTAATTGTAATGATAAACAATAGCGCTTACAAACTCACTGGTTGGAAAATTGATGACTTTAAGTAAAAGTTTTATGTTTTACTCCAGAGGATTGTAGTGCTCGAGCTAAACGCGTCATAATTTTATAGTATAAAGATAGTGTTCAGATATTTCTCGAACTGGTTTTGGATCAAAATATGTACACGCTATTCCATAAAGAATTAAACTTTTTGACCCTCAAAAGTTGCTTAGGTAGCAGAATTGATTTCAAATATATGTCATGCGATTTAAAATTATTATTTATAGTTCATACTCAAGTGATTTTTTACGAATACCTTTACTATAGCCTCGTAATAAGTGTTGGAATGCGGCAATATACCTCCATTAACCCTTTAGCGACGAAAAGGACCATACGGTCCTCTTTTACGGTCTTTGAGAAAATTGTTCAAATAATTAAACAGTGAGCAATATGAGGTTGCTACTAGGTTTGAACGCGGCGGCATGTTACAGCGTCGTTCTTTTGGCTGCCTGGCTCTCAGCGTGCTTCATTGCATCAGTGTACAAACGGTCTTTGTGAGCTTAAACGTAGAAACTAGAAAAAGAAATTGGTCGCTAAAAGGTTAAATTGACCACGAACCGAGATGGGCAGCAGTCACACTTTAGTAAGATTTAGTAGAGGCATCATTCGCTATTATATCCGAGGATGTAAAATTCATCGAGTTATTGCTTTAGCTCGAGGGAGGCCATACGTTAAACTAAGGTGCATTACCCTATATTTCCGCGCCCAGTAGGACATGTGAGAGGAAGCACCGTTTTTAGGGAATACGTAGTGGACTAAGAACGTTTTGGAAAGCCAGGGTAACATTTTTCATTGACAATTCACTGCAAACTTAAATGTTCGCAGTCACATTTTCCCCGAAGAAGTTCGAGGAGAGCACATTAGGAGACAGTTGATTGTGATCATCAGACGCAACGGCGACAAACATAACTACTCTGATTTCCGTACGCGGGAATGGACAAAGCTACCTTTCACGAACGAAAAATTTAACGGCATATATACACAATCTATCGATTTGTTTGTTCGAACGTGCTTTTAAGGGGAAGATTCCGTTTACTAGACTTCAGTAACTTCAGAGAAAAAAGGGATGGACGGGAATAGAGAAGTTAAGTGGGATTTAGGAGCTCTAAATCCCACTTAACTTCGTTACTCACGTCGATTCCTTTTTTTTAAACTTCCTGAAATGCACAGGGTTGGTTACGTTTTGTGTTGTGTCCTGTGTAGACAAACAATTTTTCATTTTTCATGATTTTTCAATATGCTGGCTTCAAAATCAGTTGAAAAAGTGCATTGCTAATTTGGAAATCAAACGTTTTCGCAGTTTTACTTATGCTCTCACTGAGATTTTGCCTTCACTCGCTTCACCACAATGAGTGCAGTGAAGAGAAGCAAGTTCCCTACTTCAAAGATTCTCGCGCACATTGACTGGTTTCTATAACGAAATTCTACCTAATTGATGTTGTAGAGCATACATTGCTCAGCCTCTAGATTTTGAAAACTTTTTTCAGGTATAATTGGATAATTTTTTATATCATTGACGACCATACCAGTAAATTTCCTTGGCAATTTAGACAAGTTGAGCTGAGGATGCCAATGTTGTTGAACAAGTTGTCAAGACGGACGTTACTTTAGGCACAAGAACATACGACGTACAAGTTTGAAGTAGTGATACAAATCACAAATGAAGCTTTGAAGTATGTTTCAGCTAGCGGGCTCAGGCTTTAGCTCAACTGACATTAGATGACAAAAAAGTTTAATCAAATTATAATTGAAACTAACGAATGAGAACGGGTGTAGAAAAATAATCAAACTGTTACAAAGAGGGAATGAATAAAAACTACTTGGTTTCTTTAAGAACTCTTGAAAAATTTATGTTTCCATGAAACAACTATGCTGAATATTTACTTCCATTCACAACATGTGCCAAACCCATGCTGAGCTAACATGAGTTCAACACGTGAGATCTGTTGGGGAGCGAAAATGCAGCTTAGATACTTTCTAGGAAAATTGAGAACCAACCTATTAAAAAATATTTCAGTATCGCGACAAATTATAGAAACTATAGGTGTACGTAAATCAACCTTGGGGCATAAGTAAAGAGTATTGGAATATAAAGGCACGCAGCTCGAGCTGAAGGAACGAAGAAAAAGTTATTAGTATTACTCCAGCTTGGTCGACTGGTGAGCGAACCTGCTTGCGAGCGGAAAGACCCGGGTTCGAATCCCGCTGCCGACATGGTTGACGAGGCTAGAAATACGGCATGGGACTTGGGTAAAACAACCGAATAATTATCGAAGTAATTATCGGACCCAAGAATGGACCAGAAGGTTCGTTCCTATAGCATCATTCTATTCTATTCTATTCCAAAAACTGAGAAACTCGAAACTGAGAAAAATCAATGTTAAGAGACACGAAACTGAGAGAAGTCATGAAACTGGGAGGGCTACCACTGCCATCTGTTGGAATGTGTGTTTCAAGTTGACGTTGCCTGCTTAGGGCCGCTTAGCAGAGAATGCTTGGTGTTAGGGCTTGTCATGTCAAAGGTCGGTGGTTCTGATTCTGATAAATTATAGTTTTATATATACTTTTCTTGTCAAAACTAGTTAAGTGTGCTTAAACAGAAGCAGTACGTAGTTACAGAAGCAGTAGGTAGGTTAAATGATTTCAAATATGCAATGTTTAGTTAATTAGATATAGCTATAATAATGTCTTTAACACGTTGACTCCGATTGCTTGGTGTAAAACTTCACTTTGTACGCATAGTCAGTAGAAGGATCTGAAAAAATTACAGAACCTAACCTAAGTGGTACACATCCGTACCACGTAGGTTAGGTTCTGTAATTTTTTCAGATCTTTCTAGTGACTATGCGTACAAAGTGAAGTTTTACGCCAATCAGGCAATCGGAGACAACGTGTTAATATAGGATTCATATCCTTTATTGTTCACAAGTTTGCTTTTTGTTAACTTTTGGTATTTCATTATCTTGTTTGCACATTTTTTATACTTGCGTTCAAAGTAATTAGTATGCACGTTACGATTACATATTTACAAACAGTTGTAGTTTACCTTTAATCCGAATTTCGGCGAAAATTTGTTTCAAATTAAAAAGAAAACTACAATATCTACTAAACTGATGCAATTACTTTTCATGAAACTGAGAGGCCCTCTCAGTTGTAGGAGTATGTATGTACCTTTGTATACCTCATACCTTTTCTCTCAGTTGTAGGAGTATGATTGTAGTTGATAGAAAGTCTGTTCCATTTGATAGTATCTTGTTGACACAGGAGCTGTGTAAAATTCCCAACATTTTTCTGGAACCAATGATCTTCGGGATTATTTTTAAAAATTGGTTGAAGCATTTGCCTTCACGTGAAACTTTAAATGAAAAAAGTTTTGACATGTTTGGTCGTCCAGCTCTGCAAAAATTGTTTTGTGAAGCGACTAAAGTTTATCGAAAAAATTGACGATCCAAACTTTTACAAGCAAGAATATAGCTACTGAACTGAATTATTGTAGCCCAAGTTGAGGCACTGGAAGAACTACAAAATTGTAATGCCACATATATAAGTAAAATCGAACCATTTCCTAACAAAATCACACCGACTTTCCTTCCCCAGCGTCGAAATATGAGAATATCATTGGACGAAAATGAAAACATTCACTCACAATTTTTCCGTTAGAAAGCGCGCGACTGAGTCTCCTCTGAATGAAAGACCGTCAAAATTTCCATTACTTCGAAAACTGCAGCGATCTATCATAGGCTTCAGGCTCTTTGTGCAAAACAATGGTCACTTTTTCAATACCTACGACCAGTTGGCTGTATCGATGAATGATTCTAGTAAAAATGTCAAATTTTAGCGAAAAATGACCCGCCAAGCATTTTCATCGCAGATCAAATCGATCTCGAGTTTGTGAAATCAATCGGTGAGTTTTACCAAAGAATTTTGAAACACAAGCTTCTTATCGGATCTGCCGCGAAGGCAGCGAGCAGAACAAGTCTAGAACACGGACAATACAGTCTCGGAGATTCGGCATTTTGTTGCTCCAGTGGAATTCCTGGGAATTGGTGGACATTCCGTAGAGAATGCAAAACAATTTTGCTGCATTATTGCCTCACCCGACGCATGTCGCGTCAGGTAGGATAAAATATGGAGGTACCTATTGAATGAGGTCAAATTTGACTTGCACACCTTCGTGAAAATTAAACGAGTCCAGTTTTTGTCATGTGATTGTGTGACAGAAGATAATTGCTAATTTCATAGTCATATACGAGGCAACGCATTAAATTAATAACGTCGATCGTAGCGTACGAAAGTGCACGAAACAACTAAATTGTGGACACAAAAGTTAGATTAGGAATCTAATTTATCGAATAACTGGCGTCATAACACCTCGCTTGCGCTCTAACTTGCTTGGTTTGTAATGAAGGTGTGCAAACACCAGAAATGGTAGCTAAATTTTGCATTTCATTATTGTTTTCCTGATTCAACTTTTTTAGCGCTCATGGCAAGTTATTTCTTTTCAAAATTGAAAAGATTACGCGCATGAAATGCGTTGTAAAGATGAAATTAATTTGTTGATTACCGTAATTTTATGAAGTTAATTTCGGGTTTGCAAAAGCCGGTTTTAATTCCTCTTGAGGACAACAGTAACGCTTTAACACGTTGACTCCGAAGTGGTACGTATGTGTACCACTAAGGTTAGGTTCTGTAATTTTTTCAGATCCTTCTAGTGACTATGCGTACAAAGTGAAGTTTTACACCAATCAGGCAATCGGAGGCAACGTGTTAATAATTACAACCGAGTCCAGTCAATGTAATTGTACTGTTCTTTCTCCTACAACCACCGACTCGCTATTTTCTCGCCCCTTCACCAAATCCAAGCTCCTGATCCAAACAAATGAAATTACGGAAAATGTTATGGTCTACTCTTACAAAATAATTTCAGCGAATGAAAATTTAATAATAATTAGTGTCAACAAAAACTAAACCCTCTGTTTCAATGTTAAAAACTTGATGTCTAATTTAAATGGCGATTTTCTGGTTTGATGCCAGAAATTTTCCAATTTTTGTTTGCTGAAAATGACATTTTTATTATGAACGTAACACTCATGTTGAAGTCACCGGAAACGTGCTAGTATAGTCAAAACACTTCGGATCTCCACACCTACTCTAACGCAGTCCCCGTAATGATGAAAACCCCTGATTTTGATCAAATAAAGAGACAACTCTGCAATGACACACCACACTGACCTCCCACTTGCCTAAGATAGAAATTAGCTACAAAACGCAGCAGACGAGCAGGTAGGATAACTGTACTGAAAATTCGTGACGGAAACCCGAGAGATGACTGAATATAAGAAACATTAACGAACATAGCAATGAGCAAAGTTTCTTTGCTGAAATTTCTAGGTTATCTATAAGTGAGAAACTAAGAACTATATTAAATAACTAAGTTCAATTCCAAGAAAGAAAATGAAAAAAAAATTACAGCCGACTCCGACAAAATTTATGCATGCTATCTTCGACTAAAAGATGTACGTCTTCATTGTGCCATGCAGCATAGAACATTTTAATAAGTAAAATAAAATGACTTAAAGACTGTACACCCAAGTCAGAACCTCGGTCATGAGCAAGCGAGTCGCTGATGCATGGCCCAGGTTATAGCGGGTGGTAATAGGGATGGAGACGACGACTGCTTGTTTGTACAGCCCTGCATCACTCATGTGTCCGAGATAAAGAGCTCTTGCTTTTTGGTGGAACCTCTGATTTGATTAAATAAATAAACCTAGTTAAAATACATGCCAATGATTGCGAAACTAAGAGGTGATGAGAATGTATTTCAAAAAATCAGATTTCGCCCACCAGATTTGGTTTTTTAGAGCTCAAAAAATTACGATGAGCTGAGCTGAACTCTCCAAAATTCCCATTGAAGCTACGATACTGTGATGCTAAGTTTGGGTGTTCAACTAAGATGGATATTGCGGAAACAAATTCCTTGTCTATACTCGTAAATTAGGCCCCATCCTTATACAAGCATGTAACATTTATATCATGTATTCTTAACAAGTTTAAAGTTTTGAGCGACGAAAATGATTTTGTTAACGGTATCAAGAAAATAAACGAAAACTTAGACTACGCAGAGGTCAACTCATGGGAGGGCTAGCAAAGCCCAGCAGAGAGTGACGTAAGATGCAGCAGTCACAGTTATTTAGGCGGGTGACAACATCTCACGCGTCCCAGAGAACGAGATCTTACTTTCTGGGGAGCCTCTCATTAGAATGAATGAATAAACTCACTTAAAATACACGACAATCAATGAGAAACAAGAGGTGCGATAACATGCAGAAACAATATTTGCAATAATAGCTGAAATAACATGCAGAACAGTTTTCGCAACAAGAGGTAAAATAACATGCAGAGCAATATTCGCAGAATTTAGAATGAAGTTGTATGTCATTAAATGTTCTCTTGGGAGAATAAATAAAAAACGTCGTCCAAACGTGCCTGTAAATACATGGTGAAAAGACGTCTACAAACACCCTGGAAGACAGTGATGGTTACTCCCCAAAAAGAAAAACATCCTCTAAGAAAAAAGTTTAATCTTAAAACTAGGTTAGTTTCACTATCGAAAAATAAACTAAACAGAACATTGACCAAAATTGCTAAAAGTGATCAAATGAGCGACCAAGTTTGTTTAATTTTTCTCTAATAATGAACACTTGCATTCGACAGAAAGTGACTCAAAATTTCTTTGTTCGCTGTACAAATAGCAACACAAGACTTGCGTGGAAGAATTAACATTTTTCACTAAACGTTGCCTAATGCAATACAGCTCGTAGCTGCAGTTAACTTAACTCCTACACTACATTATTCATCACTGCCTACACAACCTCTTTTTCAAGTCCATCTACTTCATTTACCATGTCACTTCCTACACAGCCTCGTTATCTAATTTATCGCACGATTTCTGAGCTCAAAGCTCAGAATTTTTCTTCCCTTGATAAACTGTTCACACACATGTCAACTCACACCTGATCCACCCACCCTATGTCTGTCTAAAATCTTGCAAATCCTAGAAACGGTTCAAGCTCCAGAAATGGTTGGGCGAGCGGGTCGGTCAAGTAATGTTCTCAATACAACCTAGAGTTTATATTCAAATCAATAGCGAGTTCCGTCCATTTTGAATTTTTGTGCAAAAGTTTACTTCAGGCTTCAGACTTTATAATTTACTTCAGACATAGGATAGGGACAGATACGTCGAGTGCCCAGACACGTGGAGTGCATCTAACGCTTCACCCTGGAATGAGCAATAGCTTCTACCAAAATTTATTGACAGGTAGCAACTGGCAGCACTGTCCCGAGAGAAATAAAAAATAGAAATTCAAACACTTTGCTGACTTCCCAGTATACGATGCATGTAAGAACTTTGAGCTGCATTGTAACTCCTAGTAAATGTTCAATTATTGTCTTTCCTCATTTGTTAACAGCTTTAGAAATGCGACACGCCTCCACCATTTGTAATTTACTGTGAGCGTGACAAATCTACTTCTACAGGCCACATTTCATTGCAACGTATCTACTTCAAAGCTTTCCGACACACCAACTACATCATACAAATCTTTTTATAAATAACAATTTCGAATGGACTTCGGTAGCGTGGATTGTTCCAGGTGAACTTGAAAGAAGTCGAAAGAAGACTTTAAGACTGAAGTTTCTTATGTACAGCGTTCTTTTGTTACTGAGAAGAAACAACGGGTTCAGGCACCGAACGTTGAGGTAAAAGGTGAGGGTTGCGTTAGGGGTTTAACACATGCATTAAAGTTAGGACAAAGGTTTAGGTTAAGAAACGGAAAATGAAAAAGTTTATGTGAAGCTTCCGATTAGAGTTAGGGTTGATACTAATATTAGAGTTAAGGTTAAGTTGAGTCTTAACGCGTGTGTCAAGATAAAGATTTAGATTCTTGCTCAATGAGTTTACATGAATTGAAGATAAGCTTTAAAATAAGGGAAATTTTAATTTACATTCCAGATACAGAACACTTTTCCTGGCTATGAAACAAGAAATGAACATTCCCAGAACGGGTCTTCAAACGAATGGTTCTTTACCAAATAAAATTTGGTTACAAAACAGTAAGTCATACCATATTAAACAAACAGACAAAAACATTTCATTTGATCTTTTTCGTTGTGCTTTAGTACAATGAACTTGAGCACAAATATTTGCTTAACCCTTTAGCGACGAAAAGAACCATACGGTCCTCTTTTAGGGGCTTTAGGAAAATTGTTCTAATAATTAAACAGTGAGCAAATGAGGTTGCTACTAGGTTTGAACGCTTCGGCATGTTACAGCGTCGTTCTTTTGGCTGCCTGGTTCTCAGCGTGCTTCATTGCATCAGTGTACAGACGGTCTTTGTGAGCTTAGACGTACAAACTAGAAAAAGAAATTGGTCGCTAAAGGGTTAACTGTCGTTAGGTCATTAGTTCTCATAAAGGTGTTGGATAGATCGACCGTAGTTCACATCCTCCAGTCAAAACTAAGGAACTTTACAGAATGAAACAAAGAAACTAACTAACTACCTACCAGGATATGACTGCTTACGAAGAATGTCACTAAATTAAATTCTTCCATTAAAAAAGAGGAAAATAAATCTTTCCCTTTAAATTCCACGGCATCTGCCACTAGTTACCGTGTCCACTTTGCAGTTTTATTTAAATGAAAACATTACTGCTTCTAAGCTAACAATGTTTTACGAATTGTGAATAAACAAAAACAAATTTCCACATCAGATACAAGAATGGATACACACGAATTTGGCTTAATATAAACATTTAATAGGATGGAAACTTACGACAATAATTATGATTTTTTCCTCTAAATAATCAATCAAAAATACCCACCAGGAACGTGACAATGTAACCTAATTAAATGATAAGCTAGGAAACGTTAAACGAAAATGACGAAAAACGCGTTCGTCTACATAGCAGAGCGCACGCACAACACCCTCACACCACCACGTCACACGTAGCACTGCACTGAATCTCTGCGTTGGGTTGAGGGAACTTTACCTTGGCTTCTTCGTTCTTCACCTGCACGCAAAATGTAGAAGCAATAGAGCAGGTAGAGCAGGTAGAGCAGGTAGAGCAGGTAGAGCAGGTAGAGCAGGTAGAGCAGGTAGAGCAGGTAGAGCAGTCTGAGCAGGTAGAGCAGGTATACTGAAGCTGTCCTCATAACTTTGGAATGTATCAAGCAATGAGATCTTCCTCGTATGGTTTATTGGCGGGCATTTTTTTATATTCATACGAATTTTAAGCACCAAACAAAAAATTAATATTTCCAGCATGCATTTTTCCTTCAACCTGAACTTCAGCTGGATGTAACTGGAATTTTAATAAACGTTCATTTTAAGGACTTTATTGATAAAAATAACTAGAAAAATTGCATAAAGAGACTGACAAAACACACTTAAGAGACGAGACTAAAGGAGCGTTGTCGATGCTTGTGCAGCACCCGGAACTCACAATTAAGTTTGAGTTTATGAAAAAGGTACATTTTAAATGAACTCTGCTAAAACATTACCTCACTTTAACGACCTTCAATATAAAATCACTAATCACTTGAAAACTAATTCTTCTGCTTATCAAAATTACTGAATTTTAGTTCTAAAATGGTGTAGTCAATATGCATAATGTCGATAAATACGCTCAAAACGTGTATGAACCAGTGCACCCATAGTTACAGGTTCAGTTATCTCAACAACTATAGTACATGTATTGTTTTCTTCTATGTGAACTTAATTTGACATCACAACACGATTGTGGCAACAGATGCGCTTCCGTCTCCTGCTTGCGACTCCACCGGTGACCTTGTCCACAAGCGTCCAACCGCAAACCACGGCGCCGCTCTCAAGGCCGATCCTCGCTCGGCCTTCAAGGTGATGATGTCAACGAGCAAAAAACCCAAATTGCTGCCACGGATCCCACAATGTGAATATGAATATGCCCACCATGACGCAGAGATATAATGTCCAACAACTGAAGAAGATCCGTAAAGGGAGATGGACAAGTCGAAACTAAAACTGGAAAATGAAATTCATTGCGATTCCATTACAGAAGCCATGATTCATGCGTGTGAAGGTTAAATTATGATGTAAGCAGACAGACTTACATTGAATGTTGCCTTGAAAGTGCAAGTGTGTCCTATGCGGTGATATGAGCTCATATAGATGTGGCATGCGTAATTTCACTTTCAAATGTTATCAAGTTGAGACTTATCGTTACAGATGAACACGATTTGTATTGAAATTTCATGGGCGTATTTAGATTGACGATGAAGCTACTAAAGTAGCCTAAAAATTCAAAAGCTTTAAAATGAATTTAAACAAAAAAAGGCACATGGAACTGAGATACCGAGTGTCACAATGAGAACGGATTTGCATGTCAGTGTTGCAGCGTCCTCTTTCAAACTGTGGAAAGATATGAACATAAAAACTTTAGAACTTTGCTTTTTGAAGCATAGCTCACTATCCTGCTCATGATTTGTGTAGCACAAACGAGTGTAAAGAAATAAATTAATTCACAAGGACAGATTTATAATATGTGAAGCACAACACGTGTACCATTTGAAGCAAGGTAACAGTGCGATAACATTAAAATAATATTTGATTCAGATTTTGTGCATCAAGGCTTGCCCATGACAACAGAGCTGTAGCGACTGCAAAATGTAGCTGAGTAATTCAAGCTTCGTGGCAGTGTTTAGAAAAGCAGCTGAGAGAACTAAATAACTGAAAAAATGGGCAGCTACAATCAACTACTTTTAAAACGGTATGCGTTCTGCTTGTTATTAAGAAAGAAGCTTCAGTTTATATAAAGACAAGGATTTCAAATAACGAAGGTCAAAGCTGCTATTACGCGAATCAACCATTTTTAAATCTTTCGATATAATTTCTTTATCTACGAGGTATGTGAGTAACATAGATAATAATAAAGAGTGAATTGATGGCACTGAACTATGACTATAATAGTTAACTAATTTAACTATTAGTCCCTCAGAGAAGTGTTGGGGGAGTGGGACTCGTGTATAGCGAGGCACACGACTAAAGCCATAAACAATCAACTTTATTTCCAATCAAGTACACAGTACATAGATATTAGTACATACATTGATTTTTACATAAGTGGCAAAGGATCTTAAGCAGAGCAGCTCTAGGATGAAATTGTGATTCTATGGTCTGATTTCTGTCTAAAATCAAACAAAAAGAACGTTGTGATTGAAAGGTTGACACGATCATTGAGTAGACATATCTCTTTTCCAGTTTTCTATTTGATGATAATGATAAAAGGAATAAGATAATGACATGTTAAGGAATAAGTGAATGAGATGTTAAGGAATAAGTGAATGAGATGTTAAAAAATAAGATAATGAGATGTTAAGGAATAAGTGAATGAGATGTTAAGGAATAAGTGAATGAGATGTTAAAGAATAAGATAATGAGATGTTAAGGAATAAGTGAATGAGATGTTAAGGAATAAGTGAATGAGATGTTAAAGAATAAGATAATGAGATGTTAAGGAATAAGTGAATGAGATGTTAAAGAATAAGATAATGAGATGTTAAGGAATAAGTGAATGAGATGTTAAGGAATAAGTGAATGAGATGTTAAAGAATAAGATAATGGGATAATAAGGGGTAATTTAATGGGACATTCAAGGATTTGCTTTACACTGCCAGGAAAATAAGCAACTACTTAAATTTAGTTGTCTTTCCCAACAAGAAAGACTTTATCTTGCAGCTCGTTTTGCCGACCCAAAGAAAATAGGAGATTTATTTGAGGAATGAACTTCTAATCTAGGATTTGTTTTATTGTGCGGCTACAACAGAGAACGAAAAACAATTTTCTGTGTGTTCATTGATGCTGTCTTCTTACTGTGACCTACTGAAAACAAATAACAGTAAAATCTACAGTTATTAAAGATCTTTATGTCAGACGGAAGATCTAATATGAGTGTCAAGTTATACATGTAGATGTAGCACTCAGAAACGTAGCAACTGAGCTTCTGCTCATGTAGAATTCTTTACATTCCAGGCAGCAATACTCAGCTACGCTTGTGGGTATTGTCTAAAATGCCACATTCCCCAATGCTTTTATTGTGATCTATTGAAATAGGGAAAATTATAATACCATTCGTATATTCTACTCTGATCGTTGCAGTGTTTCCTCACGCAGGTCACGGCTTTGAAGCAAGTTAAGACCGTACTAATATTTGTTTTTTTCTCACGTGAATACGTCTACTTTCAGTATTCAAAGAATAAAGATAGAAAACTCAGAGGCCTCTACCAAATATATGAAATAAAAAAGTTATACACCAAGCAACCGAATGAAATGAAAAGTTGATCTTACAATTAATGGTCATAGACTCATGCGAATGTTCAGAGTTAAAATTGTCAGAGTCTAAAACAGGACTTCAAATTTAAAACGTAAGCTAATGTCGGATTTGAAAACTCGGTGTACACCAAAAGGTTCAAGGAAGAAAGTGCAAAAATCAACCTTATAATCCATTATACTAAATAACTTTGCACAATTATTAACGAACATAAAGCACGTTTCGCTTCGGTGTTCGTAAATGCATAAAATATATAACGAATTAAAGATGGGTAAAACACCACGCTTGAATAATGGTACTCTATGAGAGACATTCAAATATTCAAGATTTAGGCCAGTATGTCATTTGATAATCCTTGACCAGTAAACAAACATGATGAATGAATAATAATGATGAATAAACATGATGAATGATGGGTTAACAAATGTAATTTTTGACGAGTAAGAACATTAGTGATTGACAAGTGAGGATAGAGAGGAGATTCGTCACCATGTAGCTCAATGTAATTCAGTTCTCACAAACCTCAAGCCCTTCAGACTTCAATGCATTGAGATTTTGATGTATTTTAATAAATGCAAATATTATCACTTCCAAGACTTAGATGTAAGTGAACATTTTACTTGTACTCCCCTTGCAGCAGCAGTTGTAGCTATCGCTGATTGTGACACTTCCGATGCATTTATTGATGGGTTCTAGCTGATTTTTTTCATTTTAACAATTTTTAATTAATGCGTTGATTAAGCGTCAATAGGGGGAAAACTGATGAACTCTGAAGATTGAAGCAAATATGTGCATGATACTTATTCATATTTTGACTGAATAGCTTGTTCCTAGTGATAATGATTGATGCCTTTACGTGAGACGGCATGGGACTTGGGTAGCAGCCCAAGAATGGACCAAACGGCTTGTTTCTGTTGCCATAGTCTATTCTATTTTACAGTATCCACTTTTTTTTGCATATGATGAGATGTCGAAGAGCAGGCACAAACACACTGAAGAGTTTTCTAAGTTTTTTCTTTGTATATGAAAAGCCACATCATCAAACACAAGTGCTTTACTACATGAACTTTTTATCAAAAGACCACAACTCAAGAAAAAATACTTTGAACAATCTATAAGTTCATTATTTTGGAAGTAATTTGGCGCCATCTTGTTAATCAGTACTTTCCTTGAACCTCAACTTGAAGCAAGACATCTGAGAAACATTTGCTATCAACAAGATGGCGCCACGAGTCACACCGCAAGAGAAACAATAATTCTTTTAAATTGCTCGTTTCCGAAAAAATTGATCTCTCGGCATAGCGATGTTAACTGGCCGCCTAGATCCCCGGACCTAACCATACCCTACTTTTATCTATAGGATACTTTAAGGGAAAAGTTTACATTATTAAACCTACCCCAATCACAATTAAAGAGAAATATCCAAGAGGAAATCAGGCAAATTAACGGCAACACATTAACGAAGGTTACAGAAAATTGTAAAAAAGGGCTATAAATATACTGCTGCGAAAACGGGCGTCACTTAATAGAGATTGTTTTCTACACTTAAATGTTATTTTTTAGTAAAATTCATAAATCTAATAAATGCTTTGGCATAAAGTTTTATGTTCTATCTCAAATAGTTTTTGGGTTATAAAAGTTCTTTTATGGGGCATCCTTTCTGGCCCACTCTGTATATGAGCATACGTATTTGTCTTTGTATATACTACAAATACATGAGCATATTTATCAAATGAAAGACACAAGCCCCATATATTTTCTGATGCTTCCCCTAAATAAATGTCATTGGCATTGTTGTTGACCGCTTTAAGCTCTATTTTTAGGGTAAAGCAATTCGCTCGCTGCAAAATTGAATAATAGGTATAGCACTACAGGCTACGTTCTGCTTTGGTGGCAAAATGCCTTTACAGCGCGTTACGGTGGTCGGATACATCACAAATCCACTATATCATAATACACAGTTTGTTGCTTGCTTGGTCCGCTCTTTGGGACGCTCTTAAGGATTTAGATAGAAGGAAATTCGGTAAGGTAACATGTATTGTAAGCATTGTATTGTGGATACCAAAGACACAGTCTTCAGTGTGGAAACTCCTTCGCAAAGGCCGCGTCTACTGGTAAATCAAACGAAAAAAATCATTAAAAAACACGTGAATTATCACGTGTGAGTCGACTAGTCATGTTGATACCGGGTTGTTGGTTGAGAAGCTAACGTCTGTAGTGTCTGTTGACTTGGTGTGTGGTGAACATATACTAGACAAGTGGTGGAAGGTCTTCGGGAGCTAATGCTATTGAATGAATTACATAAATAGTAGATGATCGCATGTCATGGCGTCTGTGATCTTTATTGTAATTGATCTCGCCCATCACAGGGTCAGCACTCATCAAAAATGTGCACACATGAATCAAATAAATATAGAGTAGTACTTGATGAAGAATACATGGTAT
>VCRD01006650.1:0-23558 GCA_006783055.1 Trinorchestia longiramus
TATATATATATATAAATATATATATATGTAAATATATATATATGTAAATATATATATATGTAAATATATATATATATATATATATGTACATATTTATTTATTGTATACTGCACATATCAATCAGTTCATTTAGTACCACCATTCTCTGTGTAAATTCTTAACTACAATTTACGATTTTGAGTATATGTTGAAATAAATTTTCAATATAAATGAATTTAAATCAATACTCGTTAGCTTTGCAGACTTTTAGTTCTGTCATAGCTAATTATAAAACAAGTTGTCAGTTTTTAGAAAAAACAGGGTGATAGTTTCTTGAAGGTACAATTGTAGTTATTGTGTTACGTTAATGAGCTTTTAGATGCACACTTCAAATATCTTAAGGAAGCCACTCACTCGTACGTCTAGTTTGATGAAGCTAGTTTAATTCAGGAGTTTAGTCTAGTAGTATGGAGCTAGCTTAATCATTATTACGATCCACTTACTGTGTATTTACGGTATAATGAGTGTGCGGGCTTTTAAAGAGGAATTAATTATTCAGACGCCGTGACAATATGGACCCACGTGACAGGGGACGGGGATTGGGCCCTGGGGTTCATGGACCCCCACCACCACCCCGGCCTGATCAGAGGGATCGCAGGAAAGGTACGTAGTTTCAACCTCAATTCCTTCAGTTGTCTGACGTCCACAACCGCTCACTTCTCATCTAAATTTTATTGCTTTTGGTTTTCTTATTTTTAGTTACCATCTCAAAACGAATCATTCGAAACCATTTCATTTTGTATGAGCATACCCACATATTTGAGGACAAGTTATTTAAATCTAGGTTCGACTATGATTCAGTAAAATTTAGTGATTTTAGAATCTGTGTACAGAGTATGTTTAAACTTTATGTATCGCATGTATTGCAAACGACGAGACTTGACCACTTACTTCTCGTTTGCGGATTGTATAGTAATATGTTTTGAAGTAGTAACAGATTTTCTACTCTTCGCGATCGTCTTAAAATCAGAATGAATTTGAAGAATATGTAATCAAATTTCAATATTTTAAACTGCAGTTATTCAGAAATTATCACATTCGTAACTTTTAAGTAGGTATGTTTAATATTCTGACGATAGCATTCCGTGAACCATTGTGCCTAAATTTTCGGAAAGTTCAAGTTTTATTCTGAGAAGTGCAACAAATTCGTTAAATTCTTCAGTCTCCTCACTATCACAGGGAACTGGAATGTTTTTACTGTAATGTTTGTAAATACGAACATATACACTGAAAATTAGACGTTATTTTAGCTGATGTATAACCTGCTTTCGAATTCTAATAATGAATAATTTGCCTTGGCACATTTTTATAATTCCACATAACATTTATTGAAAGAGTAAAAAAATCGAAGTTCGACCTCGGAATCGAAATGTAAGTGAAGTAATTAGAAACTGAGCAAACTATCAAGAGCTGCACCAGTTGCATTCTACATATTCAGATTAACATTCATTATGCACAAAATGACAAGATTCCAATTGTGTACTGTTAGGAAAACAGGGACTTGCAGTTTCACCCATTAACCAACGTGGAAATCTTCGTCGACGGATTTTTGATGTAGCGGAAAGTGTCAGCTAAAAATCAGCGGAATCATGCATTTGGTACTCTTATTGAATTCCTTTTACAAAAGAGCAAATAAAGTATGAAAATATTCAGTAATGAATTATGGTCTACGACTCATTTTTGTTAGAGATGAGCAGGAAAGAATTTCAAGTATAAACTGGATGATGATTGAGTATTACGTAATAAGCTTCAGGATTGTGTATTTAATTTCTCGATAAGATGTTATCTTTGTTGAAAATTTTCAGCTTTACCTGTTCTAACTAACGGTTAGAACAGGTCTAACGGACTGAGATGTAAAAAACTATTGGTAGACTACTAGTGATCACAACGATTTACTAGAAAATATACTTTACCATATCGGTACACGTTAATTGCACGGAGAATATATGTATGCAAATATACTTTTTTAGCTCGCGAATGAACAATATATTCTCGTGATTGAAGATCTTATAGGACTTATGCTAATAGAAGGCAGCTTACTTTATTTTTCACTATTTCAAACGAAATAACTGCAAGGCCGAATTTCATATCCCACATTGTCAAATTTAACTTTATGCTTTATCAAGGATAGACAAATAAACTGTTTATAAATGTTTTGTTCGCACGTCAGGAAATAATTATCTCCAATAGCACAAAATGTAGTAAGCCACTCGTTGCACAGGAGTAAAAATTAGTTATCACCAGCATGATGCTTTTGAATTTCCAATGTTTCACTTCGTTTCATTGGAAGAATATAATTGCAAAGTTAATCCATGTCTTCGTAAAATCTTCAATCAAGAACGATTTACAAATTAATGCTAATTTTTTTCTATTCCATCATGACTAAACTGTAGAAGCCGTATTTTGGAACTGGTACTCGTTTCTACTTGCATTTACTGGTGAAAAAAATTATTTTGCAAATTATTCGTTTATTATTAAGATGTTAGTTATCGTACTGCTTTTCGACCATAGTCTAACGTATTTCATCGTACATAATTTGTACTTGACTTGTAACCAATGAATTCTTTCTGGGGTATTAACCCTTCACATTTCCTTTGTTTTCCAGTGAACACTACGATCTGTATTTTATTTAAATTATTAGTCGTGAGAAGGTTGATTAACGACTCAAAAAGTGTGAATCTCATGTTCAAGACATAATGGAATTTAAGACATAATAGATTGCGATATAATTTCTCACTAATCTTTGTTATTTTGTATTACTGTATCATGTTTGTAGTTCACAGCGTAGAGCATGTTGCCTAAAGCTATTCTATAAAGATCAACTTCATGCTCATTTCCATCGATTTAAAAATGAATCTGCACTGCACAAAAACGTTCACAATCTGCAATTTTTAGAATGCTTTAATTCATCCACAAAATCATATAAGCAACCCAGGAATAATATATTCCGGACTTAGAATGAGTTCCTTCGTTTCTCTGCTTCACAGTGACTGGATACTAGGTTTTCATATCACAAAAACTCTGGGCACTAATTTCTATTTCGCAATTTCAAAAGTTTATTATGCCAATTTTCGAACAATATAAGGCAATTTTCCAATTGGGTACAGCAGTAACAAATAGTTGATCTTCGAAATGGTACTCTGCTTTCTCACTAAGGTAGTTCCTGAAAGCTATTTACTTGATGTTCAATTGTTCCACACTTCATGTACGATTAGGAACGAGTCACACTCATTTACATGATTGACTCTCACAACTGTTTCAAGACGCACGGCGCAGCAATTTAGCGTCACAGGTCCAGTGTGTACACGTCCACGACAAGCCGGATAGCTACCGTTATTTTAATCATTTCATTGTACCGTTGCTCCCTCCTTCTGCACCCGGATATCTGCAGCTGGGCAACCTGACCCTATGAGGACTGCTCCCAAAATTTGCTGGCCCACTAGTATTCAGTATTTAAAGTGTTCTCGCATTGCACATCCTTCAGATTTCTACAGGCATTCCTAAATCACTTAAGAGAGTCCCTTTCATTGTAGTCATCTATTAAAACTATGAACATCTACAACAATTTTCCCTTGTGTGACTTCATCCTCTAGACCAGTCTTCTCGTTTATTCTTTCTTCAAGTTCAACAACTTTAAATTGTTGAATTTACTCAAACTTGGGCATTTCTCACCACACTCACTCATCTTCGCACCGCCACATTCCTCGTTAACAGTCGATTCATTTAATTTCTTCAGCTCATATACATATGTTTACATTCTCTGCCACTACAACCTTTAAAATACAGGGTACCCAAAATATGTACTCGCTGTTTGACTACCTATGACTCGTATATTTTGTTTTGATTTAAGTTTTTTATTAAGACAGATACAAGTTTAATGAGTTAAATTGAAGAATATCACTTTAAATTGAAAAAATTCTTTTATAAGTGTATAACAGGCTTTCATTCTACAGTAACATATAATGTAAAACAAAAAACTTCCTACCAAGCAAGCGAATACCAGGGTTGAGATGCAGTACAAAAATCCCATTTGAAATTCATCTTTGAAAACTAAAAGTGTATTTGAGCGTTGCACACATTCACATGGAACTCCTGCTGCGTTTTAATCAAAATTCAACTTGGAGTACAATTGGCAAGCACGACGTACATTCGTAAAACAAAGTGAATATTACTACAAGGTGCAGCAACATAACTTTTTTTCATAACTTTTTGAAAAACGAAAAAGGAAGTTATGTTGTCGCACCCTCTATAATTAAAAATTTGAGATCTTTTCTGCAGTTACATGGAAAAGTCTACTGAGACCGACTCTTCGAAACGAACTCAAGACTGATACGATCTCATTGTTTAACTACTGAAGGAAACGCAAACATTTTTGTCATTATTTAACATTGAAAATAAGGAAAAACACCAATAGTGCAAATAGAAAAAAATTTATTCTTTATATCGTTGTAAGTATTTAAGAGATTATGCTTCAACTGCTCAAACACATTGAGGAAAACTTATTAAACAGCATCGGTGTACTGAGCAAGTATTTTTATTTATTTTGAGAATTTAATTTTAGTTTAAGAATGAGCTGATACAATGGTGAAGCTACGCAAGAAAGAGCATATTAGATCCTTTACAGATAACCGAATTGTACCTAAGTTTTATCTTGTAACTATAATTGAGAAAAACTCAAAATTTTCGAAAATAAATCGTTGGCTATGAAAATAGTTCATCATGCTATCTAAAAGTTATGATATGAAGTTCCTAGAAAATTGATACAAGCACAGAAAAATACCTCGTAGTATTTATCAAATTAGTATTAGGAATGACCGGCTTTAAGGTATTGCAGAGCAGAAGACGTTAAGGAATTTATTCAATTTTTGTTCTATATATCCTACCAAACGTAATTTTTGACTAGTCTTATTTGATAAATGGCTTCTTAAATTATACTCGGCTGTATCCGACATTTAAGTCACTCATGTATCATGTCCTTTCGGGTGCACTTAGTTCATTTAAACTGTAAAATGTGGAAAATATCTCTCATAGCTGCATTAGGTACTACCCTGCATTGCGTTTAGTCTCAAATAAAGTAATTATCGCCTACTTAGAGTACAAAATAAAAAATTATTATTAATAACTAGAAACCTAGTGCTACTTCCTTTCATATCTGTGGAATTTGTTTGATAGTTCATTGGTAAATTATTCAGGTTGGGGATAACTATCCTTAACCCTAGTAACTTTCTATCCTTCTTCATTTATTTTCCATCCCCACCCTAAGAACCTTTTTTCCACCATCTTAAAAAAATTTCCGTTTTCTCCCAAAAAATTTTTATACTATTTAACTGTTCACAGCTCATCGTTGGTTCTCAAACTTGCGTCCTTCTTTTGATTTAATTTTCACGCAAAATTTCAGTTTTAGTAAATACATAAGTTACTTTTATTTTAAATTATTTCAAAACTACTTCAATGGTTAACTGAATTTCGTAGAGCGAGCGTGTGCGTATGAGAAGGTATTTCACTAATGTTAAAAACATGGAACTCACGGTTACTCAATTCTGTCCCACTAACCAACCCCAAATCTTCGTAGACATCATAAGTGAATTTCCCGACGATTAAACGATTTTTACACTAGTTGATATTATTATGCCAATAATTTATTAATTTGTTAGTTGAACTTTTAAGGGGTCAATTTCAATTGCATGACCGTTCTAATGAGCGTTATTATACCACCAAAATAGTTAAAAATATTAAATTTCACAATGCGACATTATGAGAGCTCATTCTATGTTGAGTCCCTTTTCATTTATGATCGCATTAGAATCTTCTTAAATTGAATGATTTGAATCAAACAGTACATCATGTTTTAAAATGAGCATTTTCAGAGACAATTGTATCGGCTTGAAAGACAATTTTTGAAGTTCACATGATTATATTGACATTATATACTTTCAGTGATTGGTGAACATTGGTTGCACATATCTATTTTGCCTGGGTGTATTTATAACTTACCGTGGTATTCTAATTTCTCATTGGTGTTTTTTATTCGTCATTGTGTTCTCTTGTTTCTCACATCTGCATGCTGCTGACTTGGCAGTATTTGTGTCCGTAGAAATATCAGTGTCAATCGTGCTCTCGTTTTACGAATATCATAATTTCCCCCATGCGGTAGTTACGTATTGCAAGCGGGAGAAAGGCAAGGTATTTGCAATTTCTTCCATATTTAGTTCATCGCAAAGTAACCAAAATAGTTTTGTTAGTAATTATTTCGTTAGTATTACTTTTAGAAATTCATTCTTCTCTGATTGAGGCTTTTCAGTGTTTGGTTCTTGATGTTTTTTAGTTTTGAATGTTCTTTAGTGTCGTCCTTTATTTATCGAGTAGCTCTGAGGCATATTTGAACATGAGTAGTGCACGCATGCTGTCTCCCTCAAACGCCATTATGTGTTTTATGGTGTATTTCTAAACACCGAAAAATCTTTTCTGAAATAACCCAGCCAATTCATTGCATTACCCGAATATTGGTCATAGTGCCTTATGAAATTTTTACGTGATAACGACCTTTGGAGGAATACCTTCGCATTACACACATCGCTCTGCTGCTATCTTACTACTTATTTTCATCCTGTTGCTTCGAAAACTGCCTGTTTTAATGTGCTTCGGTTTTCTAAATCTCCAACACGAGTCACTTCTATTTTCCTGAGCTGTGTTTTTTTTTGCCGGTAACCATGTAGATTTCATTTGCGACAATTTTTTGGAGTGTTACAGGACTGTGTCATTTCCATTTGATCTGAAACAGTGCTCAAATCATATTACTTTCATGGCTCTGATGTGCCGTCGGCCTTTATACTTAGCAATGAGTGTTTCTCGACTCTTTTGCTGCTTGTATTACGAGGAATTCCTTGTACTGAGTTTTAACATCGTTTAAAGTGTAGAAGTTAACACGCAGCTGTTATCTGTTACCGCGTTCTTTTCCGTCTTTTATGTTGCCAAGATTTAATACTGAGCCTACCACTGATACTTTCTATTCCTGTTGGCACAGTGCATTTGAAGGTAAGGTCGCAGACGCTGACATCGCTGCTGAAACACATCTCCACACCATCACATTCTGGTACTGATTACCAGGGTTTTGAGTTGGTACTTATAAGTTCGAGTAGCGCTTTTCAATTCATTCTCATCTTGGCGGTGGTGGAGGAAAGTCTTTGTTCTTTTGTTGAATGGGAGACGACGAATTCCACCGCCGTTCAGTAGTTCGTGCAGTTAATTTCACGTTCATAAATACTCTCGACTTTTATCGAGCGTCTGATCCACGCTTTTGTGTACCGCATGAAGTGTGAATTGGCATTTTAAATACCCATCGTCAAAATTAAAATGTTCACTTATCGTTGCTTGGCATGATACTTAAGGAATTACAATTTCAAACCCTGTGATTAATCTAATTTAGTTATATTTATAACAGTGAATAAGCTGTAACGAATGTCACAGAAACGTTCTATTAATTGCTTCAGCCATCTGCCCTTCTATGTTCCCACAATAAATTAAACTCTAGAAATAATTTCTTTCTCGGATATTTCCTCAGATTCCGTCATAGGATTATTTTCCAACCTTCTGATGGGACCAAATTCATCGCAACACAGGAATGTAACAGACCTAAATCTGCGAAATCAAAGGAAACATACTTCTGCGAAAGCAAAGTCTGTTTCATTTAGTACACCAAGCAAATTTCCTATCCAAGATGAAAAAAGTTCATTAAATAGTGAACGATGGTATGAGAAATTAGCTGGTGGGATGAAACCTCAGCATACTAAGGAACAACTAGTTTCGAAAGACAACGGAGTTTCGGAAACTCCTGTAGACGTGAACGGAGCGCTTCCAACGTTGGACTGGATTGGTAAAGTTTTAAGTGGTCCAGATAAGTGTCATGATCCACCAGAGAAGAAAATAACAGAAAAATTATTCGATAGTAAAGAAGACGCGCCGGAAAAAACAAGCTGGTTACAAAAAATTAAACAAACTGCTTCAGTTGCTTCGACTTACTTGCCTTTCCAAGATGAAAACGAAGCTTCTAAAGAGAAAAATGATGATGGGAACCTCACCGATACTAAAAACAATCCTACTTTTTTGGAAAAGGTTGAAACGAACTTTCAACATCAGACAAGTGAAGGACTGAGTAAATTAGAGAAGATTTTTTCTCAACAGCAGCCGGTACGATGACTACTACGCGCAACCAGAATATTAGCTCTGTAACTCAACTTGCGTATCAAGTGCTTGTAGTTTTGTTCAAATGCTAAACCCTGTTGTGCATTATTCAGTGTATTCGTCATTCTTATGCGTTTCAGAATACTTAAACGACATCGCGTATCTACATTGCTGGCTTATACACTACCTTTAGTTCTTTCTGAACTTTAGAGATGGAGAACATATGCGTCAAAATATTGCTTCTTAATGTTGCGTATCTACTCTTGCAATCACGCGTATTGACAGTACAGTTCTTTTTCCTTGAAAATTTGTTACTTGCTTTTTGGTGTTGTGCGCCCTTTCTTCTAAGTTACAAATTGACATCGCCCTTCTTTTTCCTACCAGCTTCAGTAATGTCCCTTTTCAGTGTTGACCAAAATACTTTTTCGTGATCTCTTCCCAGCCTAATCGACGATAATTGTTTAACAACTGCTTTAATACCCGTCAATGTAACATGCTTCATTTGACAGGAAAAGTGCCTTTCAGTGTTTGCATTGTGATAAATTGCCTTCTACACGTCCTTAACTCTATACCTTTCTTCTCTCACTCAATGTAGACCCTCGTACTGTAGGTAATACAAAACCAGTCAACGACTCGACACAGGTGAGTTACCTCCTCCTCCGACATGTGACTCTAACTTGTTTGCTATACGTGATGTTTGAGCATGTTTTTTAGCGTCCGACAATGCTTCTCTTTATCTTGTTCCTTAATTAACTTCTATCTGCCGTCCCCGTTATCTACGTACTAGTTTGCATTAAGTATCGTTTTTGACGTGCTTCTCTTGACAAGTTTATGCTCTTTTATGATCATTCTAAATATTTTATTGCCAATTTATTTGTTATCAATATTTTCTCAATCTTTTTATTGAGATTGTCCGTGAATTTCGCGACACGGATGATTCACTTAATAACTCTTGGGGTACACTATTGATGACTGTACTATTTGATGTACTGTTTTCGAATATTATAAGGGGAAAAATAGTGAAGAACTGAGTTTGCAAGCTGGCTGCGTAGCATGCTCATTCTACTCTGCATGGCTTGGCTCGCAATTAGCAACCAATGCTTCTATGTTTTTATCTTTTAAAACAATTGCAAACGCACAATGGAAGGTAATCATTGAAACTGGAAGCAAAAACTTTACTATGATCTCACTACTCATTTTTCAGTAATGCTGGGTTATTTCTGAAACTCTTCAAATTCGTAAATGACAATCAGTATTAACAGACAATAAAATCGTGTACTTTTATTTTCACAAATTTGTAAGTTTCATTTTGGATGGCATGAACAAATTCTAAATTTATCTACATCACATACGAATTTGTTTGAAGCTGATACAGTATGAGAAATAAGCAAACTCATTCACTCATGCATCTTCTTTTTCTGCGCATATTGTATTGCATCTTCAACTAAATGACTTCAGTCTTGTGTGAGCGCTTCATTAGATTGTGTTTCAGGCTCGGTCATCAGTTATTTCGAGTGTTAAGCTCAGAGAAGCGAATATTTATGAAGCGGTAATTGTATTCCTTTGCTATAAGTATACAAATACCACGAAGCTGTTATTTTATCTTTCAATGTTATCGTGCATAGACGTGCGTAACTCAGATTGGATATTCACAGACTTGATATGCTAGCTGTTTATTTTTAAGATCAAAATTTGTTTCTCTGAGTGCAAACTCCCTGTTCACAATTGCATCAATTTCAGTGCACACGAAGCTTATTTTTCCAGACAAGCTAGTCGTCATGCACTACTTGGACTAGGATTAGAGAATTACTAAAGTCTTTTCGTGTATCTATTCTATTCAAATACTTTATTTTCATAGAAAGAGATCCTTTTAATACAAAACTTATTCATCTTATCATTAATTTTATAGCAAATGTTGATGAGCTCGCTTTATCATATGAAAAATTATCAACTTAGATACCTTTGTTTTCGTTGAAAAATGAAATCATTGATTTCCTTGGTGGTCTTTATGTTGATTCTTTTAGAAAAATGTACAATATAGATATTATACCATCTATACTTCAATAATTCATCTTGTTCATCTTATTTTATTTCTTAGCTCGACGATCGAACTTCACTTTCATTTACTGACTTTTTGTAACTAAAATAAAACTAAAATCTCCCATGTCCCCTTGTAAATACCTTAGATGCGTAACTAAATATCCTTCCCCTCGTACAATTTAAGCTAAGGAACAGTGGTCTGGACTTGCGCTGCTCCATAGGTTTATGTTTCCGCTGTATTGTAGCAAGTAAAGACATAGACGAACTTTTGGTCCCTTCTCGAAATACTTTTTTACGAGCTTGATACTTAGGTAGCGTCACAATCATTTTGTAAGTGTTGCTTAAAAAGTGGAATTGTTCTACGTAGAAGTTAGTTGTAAGAAATATATCTTTCCATAGGTCTGAAATAATATGTTTCGAAATAACAAATATCAATTTTTCTAGGTTTTAGAAATCTCTTTCAGAAGATACTTGTTTTAGTAACATTACATGAAGTTTTAGAGATGGATATCTACAAGTATCTGTTTTTGTATATTCAAAATGCTTATTTTACTCAAAAATCATTTAAGAATAATTAATTGAGGTATACTATTAACAAAAATTTAAGGTTCTTCATCAGATGATAGCTTGATGTTATTATTCAGGACACGAGGGGGGACCCACGGTCAGACCAAGGATGGACCAATACCAACGACCCGCAGGGGAGAGGTGGTAGATCCCTATCTCGTGACCGATCATCTGTTGGAGGAGGCAGTAGAAAACTAAATGATGCGGACCCAACGACCGAAGGAGAGCCTCCTCCCGCTATATCCTCTGCTGATCTTGATCAATTAATGGAAGACTTTGACCTTAACGATCCTTTGGAGGAACACACAGCCCCTGCGGCTACAACTGCTACAACAACACCCGCAAATGCGACTGATGGTAAACAACCCGAAAAACCGGCAGGCTTAGCCGGAGCTTTACCAGGCGGATTAGGAGCTGGCCTGTCTTCGTTGCCGAACCCAATGGGAGACGCCAATATTATGGGTAAGCTGGGAGACCTTGCTACTCAAAATCCGGTAACAGATGTCATGTCTAAAGGGAAATCATTCCTTTTTAAGAAATTTGGTCTTTGAAACTCAATGGCATTTAGCATGTTATTTTTAAGCGTAGAGTATTGTCTCACTACCCTTTATAATACCAGATTAATCTGTTTCTGTATTGTGATGTTTATCTGTGTCAGATTACCACCGATACAGGGAAAAAAATTTCCTATATTATCTTCTAGTGCCATTTGTTAACAGACAATTTGTGATGGAAAATAAGGATCATTTGCATTCTTATTGGAGTATAGAAATTTATTTCGACTACTTGTGTTCATGACACTACGTGGCAATACATCTGATGATGATTACCATTTTCCAAGATATTAGTATTAGTTTTCCTTGTACATTTTGTAATATATGTATAATTTTATTTTAACTTGCTCATTCTCGTCGAATTGTCTCGCCCTGTATGGGTGGCTAAGCTAAAGTAGCAATGATTCATGGTAGGAGTTTGTGATGGTAGTTTCTAGTCTGTTAAGATGATGAAACTTGTGTTCAATTCATCTTCTGCTGCCAGCTCTGATAGTTTATCGAGGAATGGACTTGCGTTGATCACTGATCAGTGCTTTGATTCGTTGAACTCTTGTGTATTTACATCTGCTGTGTAGCTGCGCAGATACTTCTCTGGTCCGCATTACACAAACATGTCTGGATCGCCTTATAATTGTGTCGGTCGTTTTCGCAAAAATAATTTTCTTAGACAATATGCAGTGGTCTGCAGGTAAGTGGCATGATTGAAGTCATACCCTACCACTCTTGTAACTAGTTTTGACACGTGTATAATCTTATTTTTGTATCCTTTCGTGCAAACCATGAAGAGTCTCATAGTTTACTTAAATTACGTTTGCTTCCAGGATACCTGATAAAAATCAAATAGGAATTATTTCAATATAACTCTGAGTCCCAAGTTTCAGAACCAGTTCACCGTAATATTTGAATGCACAACTAGAACATAGCTAGCTGGAATAGAAGTTCGTTGAAGCAAAAAATATCTAAAGAACAGAAAGGGTGCGGTCTAGAGAATTTATTATTGCAATGAAAACATCATTTCAAGGTTCTAGTATTCGATACATACAACAGCGTAAATCATGGAGTCCGAGTTCGTAACTCTCAGTTTCGTTACAACTAATTTAATATTTTTACAATGAATATGGGCACATCATTCGAAGAAATTTTTTTAACAGTTCAAGCAGTCATTTTTAATATTATTGCTGCTATAAAAACGAGCCAGATTTCATGTTGAAAACCAGAAAGAATGAAACTTCAAATATCATAGTTTAAATCTGTAACAAATTTCTGCCAATTCTCGTAATGCATTATCTCAAACGCAGTTGAAAATTTTCCCTGATAACTGACTGAAAATATACATTCCTGAAAATGAAAAAATGAATTCAGCAATGTTTTGACAAAAAATAACTGGGGTTACTTCTGACTTTTCTAAATTAAATTGCGGTTGTTTATCAATCTTCCCGATACTGCAAAATATTTCGTAAAGTGTGAGTATTATAATTCGGTTTTCAAAAACTCCTCGGTATTGTTCAGTAATTTTTTTTTCGATCACAGAGTCAAAAGTTCAAATCAACTCATCAAACCAATTCTATTAGTTCATAGTCACAAACGAGTAAAACTTTTATCAATAAAAACAACAAATTAAAAGTTTCCAAGCACAGCAATCGTACTTTTACCATATAGACTATTCGCAATTACTCTTTATACAATTCTTTAGAATCTTAGAATAGACTTTCACTCACTGTACCACATATTTCATCATCTTTCTATTCCTAAACTAAATCGTAAGATTGTTGCATAACTCTGTATATTTAGCTTCAATAACTGCACGCTTCTTTAATCTAAACAAATGAGGTTCATCAGCATGAAATTACTTTTCATTAAAAAATCATTCAAAAATGTCTTGCATAATAGTTCAACAAAATAGTTAAATATTTTACTTGTTTCCCATGGTTATCGGTTCTATTTGCTGGCCTAAACTTTTTTTCGAACTTTCAAAACGCAGATTTGCCAAAATTTTATGCACTTAGTCATAAAATAGATCGAGACTGGAGTGCTTCAGTCTAGTTTTATGCGTAATAGTCAGAGCTTAAACTATCAATATGGATGTTCATATCATTGTTGCAATGTTTTAGCGTTATGATTCGTATGAATCTTATGAAACTAGGTTATCGCGATATAAATTTAGTCTCAGTTTGTTGACTGAAATAATATTTTTGTTTTGGAAAAGTAGGAGAGCGCACTTTACGTGGTGGGTTTTAATCTAAATAAAATTTGTAGCCTGTAGATTCAACGTAGGTTCTACCAGAACTAAGATAAAATTTCGTTAAAAGTAAAAAAATTATATTGATATTAAATTAACGTAACGATTTATAATTGATTGTAATTCACATGAAATACAGCCATGATCATGAAAACGAAAAAAAGCGAAAAAATCCAAATTTAAAAGCACAAATAGTGAGCCCTATCTTACGGACGATGGAAAGAGATGTGTTGAAGTGATTCCAATGGTACGTTGCCTACATGTTGTAAGCTTCAAGGAATTTGAACTAAAATACCTTAAAATCTACCACACTTTAGTGCTGATAAATATCTTCCCGCAAGAATATTGCACAAGACTTGTGAAGCAATTAGCAGATATTTTGAGAGGCAAGTATCAATTATACTAACAAAGATTTTACTTTGATTTTCGGCCTCAATCGATGACGTAAATTTTGGCTTTAGAGCACAAGGAAAATGCAATAACGTTTGCTAAGTCTAATTCAAAATATATCTTTATTTAAACTAAGAATTTACAACATAAAATTCTGGATTAAGAGTACATCATAGAATATAATAAATCAGCGTTTTCAAAGTCGGTTCTAGTATGAGTTGTCAATATATCATAGAGCCGATATAAACACTGCTGACCAACTTTTTGTAATTGTTGATTAAGTCCTAAGCCTAGATAGATTTTTTTCGTAACTTGGGACTGATGCTTGATCCTGCAAACTTTAGATAATGCAGACTTTAGCGTAATTACGAAAAGTAATGAATGAGAGATTGCTATGTAGTTCTTCGAAAATAGAACATCACTCCTGACAAAGTTTACAGAGTTTGAGAAAAAATACGCACAGGCCCTAATGCTCTAAGCTTTCCACTAAAGTGCGATATGCACGTCAACATTACATAATTGTAATTGTCTTATTGGACGAATCCGAAAGGAAAATTTTCGTTCTTTAAATGCCATGTTTACATAATTTATAAATTGACTTAATATTTAGTCAATATTTCTTTTCTCAATTCTGTAATGTTCTCAGCACACACAAACTCTTATCTTCCGTACTCAATTTTGTCATGAATGAATTTTATATCTAATCTTTTCATGAACTTCGAAATTGAAAATTTATATTCTTCTTCTTTCACAGACGCTTTGTTAATTGAATTATCTTCTGATTTTCTTGTAATTTTAGAAACAAAATGCATTCCTAACAATAATCTCGAAAACGTGTTCCATGAATGACTCATGATTATTTTTCTGGAAATTTATCATCTTTCCCACTACAGATTTGTTGCCAGTATAACAGTTTTAAGAATTACAAAATTATATGAGTTTGAATTTTGAATGTCAAATATGATTCATTTCTGGCAAGCATGATACAATTATCAAATATTACTGTCGGGTTTTTTCCATCTTCATACATAATGGTACTTTCAGGTTTGAAAGCATCGATAAAAAAAGTATAACTGATGACTAGTCAACTAAACACTCTTGTAATACACTGCGTATCTTACTCCCAGTTTTTAGACCTACAAAATATCTCTGAGCTATCAACGTTTGCAAGAAAAAGCCTACAAGATGATCTACTTACACAGCAGTACCAGCCAAGCTAACCTTTTTTGTACAGTGAAAGCAAATTAGATAAAATTTTGTGACTAACTTGCAGTGTGTTATACATGAGATCTTTTTTTCGTATTACGAGTGCTAGTTTAGCATCAGTCAACTAGTTGTAATGGTGATCAGTTTACTTAGCAACAAAAAGAACAGACCGCTCATATTTATAAAAGTAAATTCTTTCAAATTGAAATAATTGATTAATCTTGAAGTACGCTTAATACGAGTAAGCTCACTTCAGTCAACTAATTGCAGAACCCAAACAAACACTTCGAGTCCGTCAGTGAATTCATTTTTTAGAAATGTTTGACTTTGCTTCTTATTTTAGAGCTCAATGCAACTATATGATTCTCTGTAAAAAAAATTGTTTTTGGTCGACTATTTTCGGCATTGTTTCGTGCATATCGAGGACAATTTGTGCTTTCAATCGTGTATAGTTTTAGCTAGATTTTTATTGTTTAGAATGTGTTAAGCTGAAATACAATACAATAGCAGATAACCTAAACTGAGAATCTTTAGATTTAGCGTCTATAATTCGCATGGCCAATTTAACATATTCTGTACTTATGGCTGCCTTGAGTCAGTGTCGGTCCTTCAAAGGTGAAAAGAATTTCAAATTCTTCTTGCTCTCTATTTCAAATTTTTAATCCTCCGTACTGACGACTGACTCCAAACTTCCTTGAACTGTATAGTGTTGCTTGTTCTTTTCTGGCCGAAGATTATGATATTCGTATAAACGTATATTCTTGTTAATGCATAACCAGCGTTCGATGAATGTTCAATAGATGTCCCTCAGGTAGAATAATGCGAAGGTTTAACTTGGTCGTTCTATCTGTTAATTAATCCTTTCAATTTTCATTTGTTACAACATTTGGTGTCATTCTTGCGCTCGTTTCTCATCCATGTACCAATGGCAACCGATGTTCAATGTACCATAGAAGTTTATGAGTGTAACATAATGTATATATAAAGAACCTCCGTTAGAATAAAACAACTTACAGTCCCTGTTACATAATTTCCCTCGCTGCTATTCTCGTTTACTTTCGACGTATGGTTTGAGCATTCATTTTGTAGGGAATAAGGCCATGGAAAACTGTACATCTAAAATAAACTATTCCATTCGATTACACGAGCAATAGGATATATTACTGTAATTCGATAGTCACATGTATCAGCACTGAAATAATCATTATGTACCGAATAAAGAAAATGAAACAAAGTCATTGTGAGTGAAACGAAGTCAAAAATAAGTCTGTAACAAGCTCTGACCAAGCCAAAGAATTTGAGCCTTAAATTCAGTGTAGAATTTACTGCGCTAGCGTACTACCCCAGAAAAGAGACTGCATCAAGATTAGCGTTTAATACAAAAAACCCAAGGTCGGGCAAAGTGGCGCCATTGCTTACAGAATCGTGTAATCACTGGTGTGAGCTAACTCGTACGATAAAAGCTTATTCAGGAATCTTTTTCAAGAATGTCTCAATGCATGAGCCTTTTTCAGTTATTAAAATGTGCATTTCTTCACACTATCACAGCAAACTGCATAGGAATTAGTGTACTGTAACTTGCGGTACGCAATTCATTATTGCAATGAATACGACAAAATTTGATTGACCTCTATTTAATAAATACTTCAATAACACCATATGTAGTTATTTTTGGTAGTTTTCACAAAATACGCCTGATTTCATTGTAAAAATAATTAAAAATTAAAATGACAATATTCTTAATGTATTTTAGGTTTAGCCCCTTTTTCCCTCAATTTGAGTAAACATCACCTTGAATTTCAGGAAATACTCAATTCAGAGAACACAAACACACAACTAGCAATAATACTTGGATTGCCTCAAATTACTGCAGCTCACAGAGAAAGCAGCGTGCACATCCCGAAAAGAATAAAATGAAACTGGAAAAGTAACCGAAATATTACTGTATGTGTACACTTAAGCATTGATATCAATTTATATGTATGATACACGTTTATATAAATACATGAATGTAACCATTGCACCTACAAGAAGTGCATTTTAACACTGATGGAGCTTGTCAATGAGACAAAATGTGAAGAATTAAAGGAGAGATTAAGTATCGAAAACACTTTCGCAATGAATCGATTGTATCGAAATGTCGGCTTCCTCGACAAATATAAAGAAAAGGGAAAGAAAGCTACACAGCTGAACTCAAAAGCCTTTTCCAACCAGGGTGGGTTTTCCAGAAAGGAATTAGTTACCTCCGAGGAGAGCTATTGACCTCACAAGGTCAAATAAGCCCTTATAAAACATAGCTCTAGCTCGGGGAATACAAGGTCACAATATTAGCCATAATTTTCTCCTCACCACAGAGGGAAGACCTATTGTGAGACAAGTTCACTGAATTGAAACATGTCAGCAAACATCTAACAAAGAGTCTTAGATGTCAGCATAATCAAGGCAAAAACTAAACTTCAACAGAGAAGTAGAACAAAAACAACATTTTCTATATTAAGTTCCATCTTCTTTTAAACAGTGGTTCCCAAACTTTTTTCTGAACATTTCCACCTGCAACCAGCTCGGCCACCGAGATTTTCCCCTTCATGTGTACGAAGGGAAGATTAGTCAAAACACACTGGGACTATTTACTAATTTACTTTTAAATGTACATATGTGCTGATAAAGATATATTTATATAGTAAAATGGTTAAAGAGCGATTATTAACAACTAATTGCGTTGCCATACAAAATGGTTATAAACAGCTAAATAGCCTTTCGTTTCCTCTTCTACTTCAAATTACAGTAATGAGAAACTATGGTTGCGTCTTTCTTGCTAATAGAGTAATTATTTCCCTCCTGGTAGCAATAAATATCCCCCGGTTGGGGACTCGCTGTTGATCTGTTTTATAGGCCCCAATCGAGGACTACTGTAAACGGGACTTGCACGGTCATATAGTGGACTACGCTAGCGGAAGCCAGTTCACAGAGTTTAGTTAGTCACCAACTGTCACAGTGCTAACATTTTCGTAGTCTGTCGCTCGGTTTAAATCGGACATTGTTGTTTGTTTTGAGGCACATGGCTGCATTTCTCAGTGGATGATGTTTGTTTACAAAGTTTATTGCTAATTACAAGTATTAAAAATACCGAACAAGAGTGGGGTTGTGAACTGTCGGGGTAATTACAATAAGGAGAACAGGCGCCGCGTGTTTCGCCTGCCGAAAGAGCAGTCTGAGAGACCAAAGTGGCTTGATGTACTTCCACATCGTGAAAACTTTCTTATTAATCCAGACAAGTTTTTCATTTGTGAGATACACTGGGGTGCTGACCCACCTTTGATCAAATTGCATGGTTGTTCTGTGCGACCTGGAATCCCTCCCAGTATCTTCAATGTGCCTGCTTCATGTCTGACATCTCCAAAACCTGCACCTTGCCCGGCGAAAGTTGAAGACCAACAACTGAGGTATTTTCTTCAGAAGGATAAGATTACTTCATTTGATGCTTTCAAACATGAACAGAACCTGCAGAAGCAGTACAAGAACTTGATTATTTCAAGATCGAAAGAAAGGCTTGTGTGTTTGTTCATGACCGACAACTTCAGTGAGTGCAGCCTGTTTGTGATTGCCGAAAATAAGTCCACTTTGTGTTCCCCACTGACGTTCAGTGCGTTCAAGAATGACATTAGTGTACCACTGTTCAAGACACTTCATCCCAACAATGGTTTGAGATCGTATACTCGGTTCGACGAAACTGTGCGCTTGGAAATGAACTATGAAATCCCGTTTGACAAAACAATCCAAAACGTTGTCACTCTTCTTCTAGCTCACATGTCAGCCTGTGTCGATACCGAGAAGGAGAAGAAGTTGGCATTTTTGACACGTCATTTGGAACTTTCCTCACAGAAGTAGTTTTCCATGAATGATTATTGTTTTGCTCTTCAATCATACGCAAAGTGTAATTATGAACAGCTCAGAGACTTTTTGGTGCTGCTATGCAAACGCAAGCTGCAGTACATCACTTCATCTATTGACAAGGACCAGGTGCTGAGGGAAACATTTGACAAAGTCCAGACACTGCAGCAGAAGAATATGTTTCTCTTGGTAGACGAAGTACAGATTCGCCCAACTGTTTCATTTTCTGGTGGGGTGCTGAGTGGCATGGCCGAGAACAACCGAGACTGCAAGGCCACTTCTATGCTGTGTGTCATGATGAAGTCGCTGCACAAAGGACCTAGTCTGATGATTTCCATGACACCCGTCCACAAGCTGACGGCAGCATGCCAGCTTGAACGTGTGAAGGAGGCTGCGGCTGCTGTTGAGAGGGCAGGTGGGCGTGTCATCGGGTCTATCACTGACAACCACAAGGTGAACCAGCAGTATTGTAAGCTGTTTTATCGGCTGGGCTGGGGCAGCCAAGCATCCTCTTAAGAACGAGCGTGTCTGGTTTCGACTTTTTGATACAGTACATCTGCTAAAGTGCATCTGCAACAACTGGATCAGTGAGAAGGGTCAGAAAATCACTCTTGACAATGAAACAACGGCATCATTTGCAGACGTCAAGGAACTGTACGAATCAGAGAATGGCAGTATTCTGACGACTACTACACTTACTCAGTTTACTGTCAACCTCTCACGACTTCTACTACAAAATGTGCAGTATATCTTGAAGATTTTCAATGACAATGTTGTGGCTTCATTGAAACTCAGAGGATGCCGTGACACTGCTAAGTTCATCCAAGTCTTCCTCAACTGGTGGGATGTAATGAATGTGTCTGCAAGGGGGCAAGACCAGCGCATGGGCGATCCATATCGAGCTGTTCAGGATCCCCAGTCAACCAACCTGCAAACTTTCCTGACGATTTTCCAGGAGGCTACTTCAGGGCATGGAGCAAGTCGAATCCAGCGCCTTACCCGTGACACCAAGACGGTACTTGTGCATACTACGCAGGGACTGCTTGCCGTTTGCCTATACTTGTTCAGAAACGCAAACTTCTAGTATGTTCTGCTGCGTGAGATCCAGAATGACCGGATTGAGGGGGAGTTCTCTGTCTACCGTCAATCAACTGGTGCGAATTCTTTCATGACCACTGGGAATGTGTTCTCCGCATGCAAGCATCACCTCACAAGATATGCTGCCACAAACCTCTAGTCCATTGATGTCCAACCTGTGTCAAAAGAACATGCCTGCTTGAGGACTGCCATATTGACCTAGAGGATGCAGCCTATATTGAGAGGTGCACCACAGAAGTGACACTGATAATGAGAGAAGAGAGTATTGCTGCCTATGTGGCGGGGTGGCTTGAGATGAAGTGTGCAGACGATGTATCCTTCAGCGCCGAGGAAGCTCTTGTGACCAGTGACGTAAAGGACTTTAACGAGACAGTGTCCAGAGGCTCCCTGACGACTCCACATGTGTGCACTTTTGATCTTGTCAGATGTGGACCGTGTTTCATCAAGGAAGCCCGTCACCGTGCCTGCTGCCATAAAAGACTATTGCAGAACTTGTCGACACAGGCCAGCTTTAGTGGAATTGACATTGACTGTCTCAATATGTTCCGTCGCCTGGCAAATGTTCTTTTGATTGGGCTCCACAACCTAGAGAAAAACCAGCAGAAGAATGCAGTCCTTCTTCAAACCTCTGTCAAGAAGGCCGGGTTGCCTGACTAATCGCTGCAGTTTGGTAGGTCTTTGCTTCCATGTGTGTTTTTATTTGTGTGAATGTTTATTTGTTTGTTTGTTTACATTGGAAAAGGTTTAACTATAATCCATTTTGTAAAGTCTAAAACTGCAGCAATTCAGCTTTCTATAAAATGGCCACTAAGCTCATACAATAATACATGTCAAGCCCGGCTTAAAATTGGTGTTTCAAAGCACTACAGTGCTTTAAACGATTTAAAATTCACTGTAAAACCTTATTTTCCATTCTATTGCTTTGAAGAAGTAATTTTTGATCAATTTGTCCAATAGAAAATGTTACGTTACTAAGAATGCAATGGCCTCCGCTAGCGTAGTCCACTATATGGCCGTGTTTTACACATGAGGATTTCGACTCACCGTAAATCAGGTGTAATGCCAACAATTATTTCCTAATTATTCGCTACCCGTAAAATATTTTCTTACATTTTCTTCTTTCATTTTGAACACATGCTTCTATGAATTCTACAACGTTGACCAAAATATGTAAAAAATTTCGTAAGGAATGTATTGATAAGGAATAAAACGCAAAACGCAAACATATAGTGTAAATTAACGAAATAGTGCCCTTTCGAAGTTTTTTACGTTTTTTGATCAATGTTAACGAATTCTATGAAACTTTGTATAACACTCAATTAGCGATTGGAAACAAGAAAAAATAACTCGAATGCTCCAATTTTCATCTGGCACATTATCAATAAATCATAGGAGCCTGTGTAGAGTGCTGCATCTAATTTTTTGTTAATTATTCGTTAATTTGCATTGTTTGTGTTTTTCGTTGTATTCCTACGCAGTACAAGCTACGCTGTTGAACTTATGACTTGTAATTATTGATTTCAGATTTTTGAATTTTTTTAAAACATGCAAAAGGTATCCTTCACGAAACTTTTTCCGTTTTTCGGTCAATATTATAGAATTTTATGAAACTTTGTATAACACTCAATTACGAATTTGAAACACGAAAAAATTACTCCAATGGTCCAAATTTCATCTGGTATGTTATACATAGGTCCATAGGAGCCTGTGTAGGATGATGCATCTCAGTTTTTGTTACTTTTTTATTAGTTTTCACTAGTTGCTTACATTCTTCGTTGGATTGCTACTCAATACATGCTATGGTGCTGGGGTAGGATCTGTTTTTATTGATTTTAGATTTCTGACATTCTTGAACAAATGCACAGGGTATACCCTTACAAATTTTTTTACTTTTTTTGGTCATTGTCGCTGCATCTCATTTTTTGGTAATTATTCGTTAATTTGCATTATTTGCTTGCGTTTATCATTGTATTCCTTCTCAATACATGCTATGCAGCTCAACTATGACCTGTATTCATTAATTTTAGGCGTCCGAATTTTTTGACAAAAATGCAAAACGTTTTCCCTCACGAAATTTTTACCTTTTTTGGTTAATGTTTAGGAATTTTGTGAAACTTAGTTTACCTGTCAATTAACAATTAGAAACACGAAGAAATGACTCCAATGTTGCAAATTCTATCTGGTTTTTTATACATAGGTCATAAAAGCCAGTGTAGGAATTGGGCATCTCATTTTTTGTTAATTAGTCGCCAATTTCCACTTATTGTTTGCATTTTTCGTTTCGTTCGTACTTAAAACATGCTATGCAGCTGAACTATGATCTGCAATTATTTATTTCAGATTTCTGAATTTCCTGAATAAATGCACAGGGTATTCCCTTACGAAATTTTTTACCTTTTTTGGTCAGTGTCGCTGCATCTAATTTTTTGGTAATTATTCGTTAATTTGCACTATTTGTTTCCGTTTATCGTTGTATTCCTTTTCAATACATGCTACACGGCGTAACTATGACCTGTATTTATTGATTTTAGATATCTGAATTTATCAAGAATGCAAAGGGTATTCCATCACGAAACTTTAACCTTTTTTGGTTAATGTTTCGGAATTTTATGAAACTTAGTTTAACAGTCAATTAACAATTAGAAACATGAAGAAATGACTTTAATGCTGTAAATTCCATCTGTTTTTTTATCTATAGGTCATAGGACCCTGTGTAGTAATTGGGCATCTCATTTTTTGTGAATTGGTCACCAATTTCCACTAGTTGTTTGTATTTTTTGTTTTGTTCCTACTTAAAACATGCTATGCTGCTGAACTATGATCTGCATTTATTTATTTGAGATTTCTGAATTTCTTGAATATATGCCCAGGGTATTCCTTCACGAAATTGTTTACTTTTTACGGTCATTGTCGCTGCATCTCATTTTTTGGTTATTATTCGGTAATTTGCCCTATTTGTTCGCGTATATCATTGTATTCCTTCTCAATACATGCTATGCGGCTGAACTATGACCTGTAATTATTGATTTTAGATATCTGAATTTATCAAGAATGCAAAGGGTATTCCATCACGAAATTTTAACCTTTTTTGGTTAATGTTTCAGAATTTTATGAAACTTAGTTTAACAGTCAATTAACAATTAGAAACATGAAGAAATGACTCTAATGCTGTAAATTCCATCTGTTTTTTTATCTATAGGTCATAGGAACCTATGCAGGAATTGATCATCTCATTTTTTGTTAATTAGTCGTCTATTTCTACTAATTGTTTGCATTTTTCGTTTTCTTCCTACTTAAAACTTGCCATGATGCTGAACTATGGTCTGCAATTTAGTTTGATTTATCTTATTTTT
>VCRD01006652.1:0-20337 GCA_006783055.1 Trinorchestia longiramus
GGCCTTAATCCTGCTCAATTACTAAACACAACTAACTCATGGAAACCAAATCCAGTTAGTCTACAGGAAATACGCAGAATCTTAAGTCATCACTGAAATAGCGAAGTTTCATTTGTTTCCCCATGTATATTATTTAACGTTCATGTATAACGTGATGTGAATGTTTATGTATACCCGTAGGTACTGCTGTTCTATCATCTACGATACTATGCATAAAATACCTACCACTTAAGGATTTTATGATAAGGCATTTTTAAAAACCAATGATGTTACATTTCTTATGTACCAACTTTATTGGAAATATACGTTTTTGTTTTGTTGTTGTTTGTTTTGTTCAGACCTCTGTCAAGAAGGCCCGGTTGGCTGACTAATCGTTGCAGTTTGGTAGGGTTTTGCTTCTACGTCTGTTTGTTTATATGCGTGAATGTTTGTATGTTTGGTTGTTTGCATTGGAAAAGGTTTAACTATAATCAACTTGAAAAGTCTAAAACTGCAGCAACTCGGCTTTCTATAAAGTGGCCACTAAGCTGATACAATAATACATGTTAAGTCCGGTTAAAATTGATATTTCAAAGCATCACAGAGCTTTAAACCATTTAAAATTCACTGTAAAACCTTATTATCCCTTCTATTGCTTGAAAGAAGTAATTTTTTATCAATTTGTCCCATAAAAAATGTTATGTAACTAAGAATGCAATGGCCTCCGCTAGCGTAGTCAGCTATATGGCGGTGCACGTCCTGTTTATAGTAGTCCTTGGTAAGAAGACAAACTTCTTTTGCGAATTCAAAATTATGCATCATGCGAGCAAATAGGAATTTCAACAATCACATCACAAGCTTGGAATAAAACGCATTTACCAGGAAAGTGGGGACGCAGAGAACGTGGTAGTGTCCGTTGCTGATCGCTTCTTGGACACGGCCAGGCAGTTCGCTGAGAACTGGCACGCCACGAAGTTCTACGACAGCTACTCCGACCTGGCTGACGACCCTGACGTAGGTTCGTAGTAGAATTTCAGATTTATTATATTTTAATTTAAAACGTTTTCTGTCAATGGTCTTGAATCAGTAGCTTGAAATATTCCTGATTAGCTCAAAATACTTTTCCTTGGTGGACGATGAAAGGTTGTTTACGTGGAAGTTTGAGTCAGTTGGTGTTTTTGCTATGCTTTTACATTCTACCTGAGCCCACTTTACTTTCCCTAAGTATACTTTAGCCTTCTGTAATGTTAAACTATTTGTTTGGGTTAGCTTAGCTTCACCTAATCTGCAATTTTATAAACCTGCTAAGGGTTGTAAATGTATACTTTTGACTCAAGTATCGAAAGGTTCTTGGATTTGTGTGTTGTTGATTGTCAAGTTATTTTGCGCTGCTCTAACAATGCTTACTATATTATAGACATTGGAAACTTTTGAAGTATATTGGGAAAGATAATATCAGAAAATCGCTCGGAAGTAGTCCAGTCGCATCAAAATATAGTTTTTTCAATGTTATTTCCGTTGACTAAGGTTACACTGCCCGTGTGAGCTGTTGAGTCTCGCTCATGACCATTGGAGGTACAAATTGCTATGGGTTGCCAATTTGATTGCCCAAAGCATTAACTTCGTCAGAATTTCCCATGAGCTGATTATTTCATAACATTCAAAAAATAGAAACTTGGTATAAGAATGGAAGATATCAAGCTCTCTAGCATGCTAGACTATTCTTTCCTGCTGACTGTACTGCTGGACCGTCCAGGGGTGTAATTCAACCTCAATTCTTAACCTCGTAGAACGGTATCGTGGTGCAAGTCAAGTTGAGGTTACTCCCAATTGATAAATCTTTTATGTTCGTTATGATTTCAGCAATACCTGCTCTTCATTAGGAATCTTACGATCTCTATGCTTCACTACGATGCCTAAAATTTCAATTCTTTACACCGATATCTACAATCTCTACTCTTTACTGTGACTTCTAAGATCTTACTTTGTATTGACGAAGACCACTCAAAATTCAAAATTCTGACTACAAAAATTAGCCAGTAATTAAGACATTTGAATTTATTGCTCCGTGACAAAATTTAGGTTCAATTGGTGCAGTTTCGCCTTTAATAAATCCCATGAACAATTTCAATGAAAATTATGTTCTTCTAATTTTAAGTGTGCTGTTAACTGCCTTTAATGTATACGTATACACAATGTATAAACAAAATAGCTCACATCTTCATATTCACTGGAATTATATTATAGTCACATGTATACTACGCTTGTTACTCTGAAAAATTGTCAAACTGTACACAAATATTCCTTTGCTCTAGACGTCGTGTACGTGGCCGTGATCAACAGCTTGCACCTGAGCGTGGGCAGACAGATGCTAGCCGCGGGGAAACACGTCTTGATGGAGAAGCCTCTCGCCCTCAACCCCAACCAAGCTGAGCAGCTCTTCGCAGAGGCCAGAGCTTCCAATCTGTTCCTCATGGAGGTCAGGGTGTGAGAGCTTCCAATCTGTTCCTCATGGAGGTCAGGGTGTGAGAGCTTCCAATCTGTTCCTCATGGAGGTCAGGGTGTGAGAGCTTCCAATCTGTTCCTTATAAAGGTTACGGTGTGAGAGCTTCCAATCTGTTCCTCATGGAGGTCAGGGTGTGAGAGCTTCCAATCTGTTCCTTATGAAGGTAACGGTGTGAGAGCTTCCAATCTGTTCCTCATAGAGGTCAGGGTGTTGCATGTAGATCTCTTATTTTCTAAAGCGTGCATTTTGTAAAAGTTAAACCTCTCATACTAAAACGTGTCCCGCAAAAAAAGGTACATTTTAGATTTACTTCATACATTGTGGGGGTCGAATTGTTGTGTGGATAATAAAATTTGTGCGTGGGCATCAAAATTATTGTGTGGGTTGAATTAGTATATTTTACACGTATTTTACAGTGTATTCGAATACATCGACAATATCGGGCAATTAATTTTTAGTTATCGATCTAAAGAGCTCCGGCAAAATTTCTTGTATTTCGAATGGTCTCCAAGTTGGATGCTCTTTTTTTGCAAAGAACAATCACCTTGCATTGAAAATTTGATAACGGTGGCATCCTGGCATTAAACAAAAAGATATAAAAAAATTATATGGAAATCATATACTTAGTTCATTGATAAAGAGACAATACGCTAAAACACATTTCCCATACGTGTGGGAAAACATAATGTAAATTTATATTTCAGGTTATTTTCTGTGACATTCTGTCGATGAGACCTAAGCTGACTACTTTTTATAACAGCTATGCAAATTACTGTAGTTGCAGTATTTGCCGAGGTCCTCGTCATACCAGGAAACCCGCACTGCTCAGCAATCAACCGTTGCTTACTGGAATTAGACGAAAGCTTGTGTAGCGTACCGACCAAAGGGATAGTAAAGAGAAGATCAAGTAGATTTAACACGTTAAGTGCGAAGTGACCCACCGGTGGTCACTAAGGTTAGGTTCTGTAATTTTTCAAAGCTTTCTAGTGACTGTATGTACAAAGTAAAGATTTGCACCGGCTAGGCAACCGCACTTAACGTGTTAATAGCGATGTTGTATCACTCGCCATGCACCACTCCACCAAATACTGAGATAATTATAGTAGTAAAAAAGGTTTGAAGAATGGCGGCGCTGCCCATACTGTATAATGCATAACAGCTTAGAAGAGATACCCGACACCGAAGAACAAGCGAAAGGCATCCCGACAGAGTTAAAGTGAAGGCATGTGATGTTCCTTCGTTTGATTTGATGCAGGATCAGAACGGTATATTCCATGCAATCCCTAAGAAGGAACCGCAACTGCTTGTTCAGCAACTCATTTTTTGACTAAATGAATCATTGCTTACCTCATTTTTTAATGATATTCTGAAAATATTAAAGCCTCTATCACACCATACAAATAAAGTTCACATTAGACACCAAAGAAATAATATCTGTTAAAAATGAAGAAAAGAGACTAAAAGTTTGACTGGAGTTTTATTTTCTCTAAGCTTACTGGTACCAGTGTTCCACTATCTCGCGTGTCACAATATAAGAAACCAAATGAAAACGAACTATTTTCTCCTCTTTAATGCTCCAAAAGTTGCGATAAATTTGAGTCCCATGCCTCCTCTTCGAATCAGAAGTCGAATTCATGTAAATATAGATTTGGGGATTTTGTGAAACTGACCTTAGTTTAGTATGCTCGCTTATGATACTACGATTTCTTTATAAATCGTACTAGATTATTGGGTTTCTGGTTCTTCTGTAGATGTCAGACTGGAAATATTGTTTGAATTATTTTTGAATGAAGATGGATCAAATAAATTCGTTCTAACCTTTAAATCATATTTTTACAACAAATGTGATTATAAGCGTCTTGAATAAATTTTCAATTGATATTATTTCCCTAGATCGCAGTTTAGAGACTCTGTACATGAACGGCTAGACTGAAGAGTTCACGTAAATCTCTCGCTGAAAGAACATCTTCAGCTTGGTGCAAAGGCAGATTAGATTTCTTGCAAACCTCGACTACTGAATATGATCCTCTTTTTATAATGCACGTATTCTCTAGGAAAATTATAAACAACGTTATTTAATGATAGAATAAGGACATTCAAGGGTGTCATTTGATCAAAGAACGTCGTGCACACAGGCTCTGTGGTCGCGTTTCATCCCTACCTTCAAGGAGGTCCGGACGCGCCTCGACAAGCTGGAGCTGGGGGACGTTACGCACGCCCATGCCTCCTTCGGTCTTAAGCTTGATCACATGCCCAGACTGACGTATGTCATAATAGTCATATAAACCATGATTACTCTACTAGTATGATGACATCATTAATAATAACACCAATAGTAATAATAACAATGATAGTAATGATTTTTTGTAGAACTGGAATACTTATTTTACGGAGAAGTTGAAGAATAAATCATACAGAAGAAAAATATTACAAACATATATTGTCGCTTTTGGTTCTTCTCACGTATATGACCTCAAGTTTGAGCATTTACCAACGGGGCAGAATGTAGCTTACTCACGTAACGTGCATCGCACGTATTTGAGAAGGACTTATTCGTGTCTTTCTTCACGATCTCAAACAATATCCACTGATTAGCGGGATGGTTTACGCCAAAGGCAATATTACTAGATTCGTGCTCGGCCAATGAAAGAGTGGGAGAGTTGCAGGAATTGAGAATCACAGTGAAGGACTTTTCACAGAAAAGTCCCTCACAGTGATTCTCAATTCCTGCAGCTAACATAATGACATAAAATGTGAAAAACACAATTACATAATTGTGTAACATAATTACATAAAATGTGAAAACTGTAATGATGCTTGCAGACAGAAGGACTTAGGAGGAGGCTGTGTGATTGACAGTGGAGTCTACGCCGTCAACTTTATGCTGTGGGTTTTTGGTGAAGAGAAACCTCTCGAAATCAAAACCACCGGCAAATTGAACGACCAGGTTCGTGAGAAATGACTTCAAATTCTCCACAAACGAACTTTACAACCCAAGGTGGGCAAAGATAATGTGTTTGTTTGATAGATTTGCCCACCTTGGTTAATTGATTGAAAGTTGTGAAAGCTGCAACAGAAAGTTTACTTTGTTTCCATGTGTTTAGCATCATACTCTATATGTCTCTTAATGGTTCCCTAGAAAATTATTCAAAGGTTACGTGCAACATGATTTGCGACATTGACTCTTTCTCTGCAAGCTCATATATTCCACGTTTGTATTTTTCTAGTGAGAAGTGGATGACATTTCCTGAGTTATAATGATTCTGTTACTATTTATCGTTGAAAATTTTTTTATTATATGGTCCTGAGCTATACAAACTTTTTAATTATAAATTATAAATGTTATTTCTGACATAAGCCTCACTGGGTAGTCTAGCAGCACACACTAACTAGAGACTGTAGTTTCTCATTCTCACGGTAAATTTACACTCTAAAATTAGCAAAGAATTTATTTGAAAATATCATTAATGTTTCTGATTTTAGAATCTAAATTCATAACGTTGTACTACTCACTTATAGCAATCTGCGCCTACCAAAATCTATACTTTCATTACAACGACTTTCATAGAAATTTAATGAAAAACGGCGCAGGGTAATCGCGAAGCCTGAATAAATTCAGGTACAAAAGATCATAAATTTCATCGCATTCCAAATTTCCGATACTTTTATGCCTCGAGAAGGGAATAGAAGCGGAAGCGACAGTGCTGTTGAAGTTCTCCAACAACCGCTTCGGCACCTTCATGTTATCCACCTCCTGCAACCTTCCCAACGAAGCCTTCGTCACGGGCACCAAAGGAACCATCAAGGTCTGTAGCCGCACCTGACGACCATGTCACTCCGCTATGGTTCGTTTGAAAGCTTCAGGTAAAGTTCTCTAAGTAAAGTCAGGAAAATTTCGTTATTGCATTTATTTGCTTAAATTTGACTATTATATTATTAATGCTATTGCACAACTTGAAAATTCATCATTTTGAATAAGTGGGGTAAATAGCGAACTTTCCCATATTTTTTCGCTCTATTTGATTAAACCCTTGCAGACATTTAAATCGAAAATAAGAGTTTACTTACATTATTGATGAACTGATCACTAAAACCTTATAATTTTGACTCATAATAGCGCTATAAACTAATAATCTATTTATATATTAAACAGTGTATCCTTATCTCTGTGTATGTGTGTGAGTCCCATTTCATCCTATCTATTACTGAAGAAAAATTATTCAACGGAAATCAGAACGGGTATACATGTATTGTAAGCATTATATTGTGGATACCACAAGCACAGGATTAATATAAAATACGCCTTTATTCTGTTATTAGCTTTCTTTTCCTACATGGCAATGTTATTGGTAGGTAGGATACGGAATGAAAATTCTGTATTATATTCATGAAAAATATTCAGGTTCTGGTAGTGCCAAAGGTAAACTGAAAAAAAGTTTTTTATTGCGTAAATATTTAATTTTATCACTTTTAAACCATGAGATTTCCACGGGTACTATCTAGGCTACGTCATCGATAGATAAAATACAGAATGGAAGTTCTGTATATATTCATGAAAAATATTCATTTAAAGCACAAGAATTCGTCCTAAATCTTCAATACATTCGTCTTTACTATAATTTCAAGTTATTCAAATCTAAGCCGTGGAATTTTCACGGGAACTATCTATTTCTATATAAAAAAAGATTTAGCAATTAAAAATGGATCATTTGATTGTACCAAATTGGAAAAAAAATCATGCCTTATTTTATTTGATCACTTTCAGCCTCCTAAGAGTTATACATGCAATTGGTTATTATTAGCCTAATCAAATTAGTGTCTTCAATTAGTCTGTCAGGAATAATAATTATTAATATTAAATCAATTTTTACTGGCCTAATTTTCAAGAAATGGATATTAATGAGGAACATTTGAGACATTGTATGCTCTATGAATACCAAAAAGACATTTCTGCTGCAAAAGCTGCAAGAAACATACAAAATGTAAATGGGAGGAATGTTCAGAATGATCCCAAATGCCAACTGTGGTTTGCAAAGTTCTCATCTGGAAACTATAACCTCAAGGATCACCCACGTTCGGGAAGACAAAAATCAATTGATCAAGAAGCTATTAAAGATGCTGTCAAGGTCCATTCAAAATTAACCAGTAAAGAATTAGCTCAACAATTCAATACAACTCATACCACCATAATTCCATGCCTTCATGAACCAGAAAAGATTTACAAACTTGGACAATGGGTTCCTCACGATTTGAATGATGGTCAACGAAACCAAAGATTGAGTGTCCACACATTTTTACTTCTAAGGGACCATCGACACCAATTTTTATGAAGAACTAGATAGTTCCCGTGGAAATTCCTAGGTTTATATATGATTAATTTGGAATTATTATATAGATGAAAGTATTAGAAATTTAAGACGAATTATTGTGTTTTCAAATAATAGTTTTTCATTAATATATACAGAACTGTCATTCTCTATCTTCTTTACCAATAACATGGCCTAGATAGTACCTGTGGAAATTAAATGGTTTGAAAGCAATAAAATAAAGAATCTATGAAAACAAATACACTTTTCAAATTTACATATGAATTAATTAAATGTACATACAACGGGAATGTTTCATTCAATGAACAGTTCCTTCAATACTATCAGATTGTATCGAAAGTTCTCTCCGTTTTTTGAGTCCAATTTAAGGGCAACATTACATCAATCTAATATTTAAATGACGAATGTGTAGCAATGTAAATCACTAAAGTAATATTTCTTCTTTTAGATTTTTTTTAAATTTTGATAATAAGTAACTATTGTTGGCCAAATGTACACTCCAACTAAAAACACATTAGGCATATTTTATTGTACGAATTTCAGAAGGGCACTACAACAATTTCAGCAGGAAGACCTTTCAAAGACACTTATGGAAATGATGTGGTGAATGAAAAGACCTGTAGAAAATGTTTTTCACGTTTCAAAAAGGCTGACTTCAGTTTAAAGGACGAACCAAGAAAAGGACGCTCCAAAGGACTCAATTCTGAGGAATTGCCGGCTGTCATTGATGAAAACCCTGCCAGTACAACTAGAGAACTGATGATCGAGCAGTTTAATTCTTATCATTTTGCGATACATGGTCACATGCCTCACAACAAACTCTTTACCGAGTTCCGTGTTGATTATTCCGAATCTTTTATTAGTTTGTGTGAGGATGCCTCTTTAATCGAAACCATTATCTTCTCTGACGAAGCTCACTTTCACTTGTCTGGCCATGTAAATAGACATAATTCTAGAATTTGGTGCGATGAAAATCCAAGAGAAATTCAAGAAAGGCCGCTGCATCCTCTTTGTGTAACGGTGTGGTGCGCGATAACTGCTTCCAATGTGATTGGCCCATACTTTTTTGAAAATAATGATGGCGCAACAGTAACAGTTAATGGTGAAAGATACCTAACTATGATTAGCGAATTTCTAATTTCTGAAATTGAGAGACATGGCCTACGCAATACTTGGTTTCAACAGGATGGAGCCACGGCCCATACAGCAAGAGAAACGATGACATTGTTAAATGAGTGCTTTCCAAATCATTTGATTGCACGATTTGGTAACATTCCTTGGCCCCCTCGTTCTCCAGATTTGACCCCATGCAATTTCTTCTTATGGGGCTACCTGAAGTCAACGGTTTATGTAACAAATCCAACAAATCTGCAAGAACTTAACAACAACATTTGTTATGAAATAAGACAACTATCGCCTGATACACTAAGGAGCGTTATGGAAACGACAAAGAAACGAACCCTAAGTTGTCAAAACAACCATGGCCATCATTTAAAAGACATTATATTCAAAACCTAGTTTTCATAAAGCATAAAAAGGTTTTTCTTTCTAATAAAACAAGTTTCAATATCCTAGCGTTAATAGTTTTCGTTTTATTAGCAAATCAAAAGGATCAGTTACTTCTGGGACACCCTGTATATATATATATATATATATATATATATATATATATATATATATATATATATATATATATATATATATATATGTATATATATATGAAAAATATTCATTGAAAACACAATGATTCGTCGTAAATGTTTAGTACATTCGTCTTTATGACAATTTCAAATTAGTGGAATTTCCAAGTTAACTGTCTAGTCAGTAATAGTCGGCAACATAATAGAAATTAATCATTTTGAGGCCTATATTTATTAGAATTGATTATTATGAAAGTAAGTGAATTCCTCATTCGGGAACTATGTAAGGACTGGCGCCATACATCAACTCTTCTTTCTGATCATCTCGCAAATTTAAACTTCGATTATTTCTTTATCAATCATACGTTATGACCTCTCTCAGGCCCCCTACAATTGCAAGGAAGTAGCCAACCACGAGTCTGATCATTCTCACAAACCATTTTACAATTGACCCAGAGTTTTTCTTCTTGACCTTTTTGACGAAACGCATACCAGGAGTAATTTTAGCAGTAGAGTTCTGCACCAGTCGATAGTTTACCCGTGCCTCCTCATGATATCGGTTCTAACTGCTGGCACCTGAACTGCTCGTGAAAAGAAGTTAATTAGGTCGGTACGAGATCAGTTCTTATCAATGGTCTCTAATCAACTGAAAGTGTTTGGGATAAATTCCTAACTCGTATGAAACGTTACATTCAATGTGATTTATGTATTGTTCAACTTACATCGTGGTGCTTTCTTTCCATTTTTATGGGGACTATAAATAGTATCTACAATATAATGATTTATTGAAATATTTGGTAAGTTGTGCTTGTGCAAATACTAACTCGACGTTTTGTCATCAATTCATTTGATGCCGCTCTATCCGGTGCGAATTTCAAGGTAACAATCAACCCATAAACCAACTTGTGACGACTTGATGTCTACCAAGTGACTTCTTTACAACTTCCTTCACTCAATATTTTGTTTTAAGTCATCACGAAATTGTCTTTTTTTAATAAATAAGAATATTTGCCTTATTCAGCAACTTTTTTTATATGTCAATATTCACTCACTATCACATTGTTTTAACAAGAAAGACTTTGAAATTTTCCTAGTTCATGTCAGCGTGCACTTTATAGTGTTCCTTGATTTCAAAATAATCTCCAACAACTTTGTAGAAGGCTTACAATAGTTGTAGAATGCTGTTAATGGAAGTTGCAATAATTGTAGAATGCTATAAATAGAAATTGACTCGTAATATAGAATTATTGTGGGAGTAGAATTATTGTGTGGGTAGTAGAATTAGTGTGTGGGTATAAAAATTATCGTGTGGGTGAAATTATTGGGTGAATAGTAGAATTATTGTGTGGGTAGTAATTTCTGGGTGTAATTGGGTGTAATAAATAAATAATACCAACAGAATCAGTGTGATGGGACAATAATTCAAGGGAAAGTGAATTAAAGAATTCAGTGATGAATGCAGATAATAAGTGCAATAGAACGCAATTTTGTAGAAAATCAAATTATATTATAATATCATGATTTTTGCTTGATTCTAGCGATAAATGTTCAGTGGTACAAACTTTTATAGCAAATACTAAGTTAATGAAGGCAAGATAAGTTACAGCTTCCATGAATGACTTCTGAAAAGAAGTGGATGCTGTGAACACAACTAGCATTTAGACAGCCATCAGTCCGGTGAACAGCATTCATAACGCGGTAAAGGATTGCATGAAAATAATACGCTAATAATAGCTGTAAAACAGAATGCCGACCGCGTTTGATGAAAGCTGAGCAGAACGAATGTGATCTGTCACACGTTGCTATGTATCTATGTATACCAGATGTAACGCCAAATCTCCCCATGCTTTCACCCGCACGGAAAACAAGGACAGAAACTTATGAAAGGGCAAAAGCAACTTCTCAAAGGGAAGACATCCATGTGTGTCTGATCTCCAGCATAATAACTGAAGAGAGATGATCTACTGAATTGTTGGTTTTGTTAAGTTAAAACAAGTAGGCGTAATTACTAGTCTCTCTATCACCATTTTGAAAAAGGAGATATTAGTTTAAGTGGAATTTATGTTTTCATCCAATTATTTTTGCAGCTACAGGCTCCATTCTGGTGTACCTCGAACATCACGTCACCTTCAGGAGAGTTCACATGCCAAGACAAGCCTCCTGATCGCCCGTACGCCTTCAAAAACAATCAGTTTTTAAAATACGAGGCTCTTCACGTCGCTTCATGCCTCAAACAAGGTGATTGAATTATCACACTTCCAATTAATAAGAAGCTCGCTGCAAGGTTTCTTTGTCTCAATTTTGAACTGGATACTAGTTTTAACGAGGACAGGTATAAGATGAGGTAGAACAATACGTCTTATATGTCGCTATTGATAGCAAGGAGGTCGCTGAATCTTCATCAGTGTCTGTGTGATTGGAGGCGAATTGAGTTTAGGGGTTTATTCACGAATAAATATATTCTTCACGAAAATTCAGCCTGTAGAAAAATCTACTAAGTTTGTATAATTTATGCATAAAATTTATGTATATCCCTCTACATGTTAGTCGTGGTATTCACATGTTTCGTGGTAAAGATGTGAATTGTAACATTCAACAACGATTGGGAATTAAATGTTATATGAAAAGAATTGTGGTCAATATTCATTGTAATAGTGGAGTCGCTTTCTATTTTGATAACAATAAACACTCAATTATACAGTTTAATTGGAAGTCCATGAAAAATATGTGCAGCTAATCACTTTTCTATGCTAGCGTTCATTGCACATTTTGGGTAGTAAGAATTTGCTGTTCCACTTTACGCAGATCTTAGGATTACTTTTAATCCAATTATTGTTTCCGTGTTTATGCAATCAGGCCTCTCCGCTTATATGCTTGAAATCCAAGATGATCAGTTTTGATGATGTGAGAAATTAGTGCTATTGACACTCACTCAAAACTGATTACTCATTTGAAGCTCAAAAGTTCTGCACTCTAAGGCAAAGTTACCAGAAAGTTTTAACGAAGAAGTCAGCCTCACGCCAGAACTCGTTATGCGCAATCGCACCCTGGATGTGGTGGAGTTGGAGTGGGATAACAGGGTGTGCACACTAACACCATGCATGTGGAGGAGTTGGAGTGGGATAACAGGGTGTGCACACTAACACCATGCATGTGATGGAGTTGGAGTGGGATAACAGATAACAGGGTGTGCACACTAACACCATGCATGTGGGGGAGTTGGAGTGGGATAACAGATAACAGGGTGTGCACACTAACACCATGCATGGGGGGGGGCTGGGGTAAGATAACAGGGTATGCACACTAACACCATGCATGGGGAGGCTGGGGTAAGATAACAGGGTATGCACACTAACACCATGCATGGGGGGGGCTGGAGTAAGATAACAGGGTATGCACACTAACACCATACATGTGGGGGGGTTGGGGTGAGATAACAGGGTGTGCACTAATATCATGCATGTCAGAGAGTTGGAGAGAGTTGTGAGAGTAAGGAGTGGGATAATAATCTAATTTTCGCACCGAATGCTTATCACCTCGTGTTCGTAGAATCTTTGCCAGAAAAAGAAAAACTCGTTTGTAATAATTTAGAGAGCATATTTGCTATCGTGCGAGTGCACAGATAGGGCTGTTGATAACTTTTTCTAATTCTACTTGATTTTTTCAGCAGTTTTAAGCGTCTAGATATTAAATTCATCTAATATCGCGTGTCATAGCTCCGAGCATCAATTATGAGTTTGTTTAATCTATTATTTATGGTAATGGTTTAATTTTTGAAGAATTTTAATCATTTATTCACTATTTTATATCAGTCCTAGTCTCACCCCTAATGTACGGCAGTGCTGTTCACAGAGCTGAGTAACGTTGCTGCATAGATGCAAAATGTGAGAAGATACAAAGTTTTTGCCAGTATTACAGCAGTGAGTTTTGTATTCTTCGTCTGTTTCCTGCTAGTTGTTTGAATTTTAAACGCCTGCAATTTGAATTGCTAGCATTTTCTGTAGAACTACTTCGAGAAAATATCAATAGCTTCAAAGCTGAATGGAGCTAAAGATTCATATGTATCGTGAGAATCTCGTAAATAACTCAAGTTGTACCAGTGACAAAGGGGGTTCTGACGGCGCTCTACTATGTATGTTTCATATTGGCTCGAGCAGCTTAGCGTCTGACTCGTGTCACTGACGCGTTGTTCCGTCACTGATACTCTTACGTACACCTCCTTTGCTCTGTGTGATGATCTCTATCCTCGGTCAGATCTTATATCGCACGAATAGTCGTTCTCTGTCTTATTTATGAAATGGTAAAAGTGAAGAGTATCTCATTCTTTGGTATAATTTCACAGGCACAATAACCATGAAAACGTATTGAAGTAATCACTTTACTGGACCATTTGGAGGAAGTAATTACGGAAATTATGTTAGTTGAATTCTGAAGTTCAGAAGAAGGCTTTGTACATTTCCTACGTGACCTCAAGAGACTTTTTGTAATTATGGCACTCAGACAAGTGACTATGTATGTGCAGGCACAAGTTTAGCATTGGAAAGTGTATCTTCAAAATGATAGTTGATGTTTCATGACAGGACTTACGGAGAGCCCAGTGATGCCCCACTCCGCCACACTTCTCATTGCTGAAGTGGTGCAAGACATCAGAAGACAGCTGGGAACAGAGCCGTATTAATATTTTATTTCTCGAAGGAAAAATAAACATTCAATTAACTAAGTTGTGCGTATTAATTGAAACTATTGCAACCTTTTCCTTGTCATAGCAGACTATATGACTTCAAATTGAATCAAGGTACGCACTTTATCCATCAAATCATTTAAAAACATTTTTAACCTTGCTTGAGCGGTTGGCAATAAACGATCCATTGGATAAGACAATTCCTTACGACCTAAATAGTTTCTCTAAATCAAAATACCAGACTAGAAATGATCATTCTCTCGGTCTGACATGCAATATACACGCGTACCAATGAATTTACGATTGTAATGATCTATGCACCATAGAAAATTAATTTTACGGTGGTTTCAAAAGAATTTCTAAAGTCACATATCGTTTGTTTTATTTTCATTGAAATACATAAGTAAAGCGTGGGCCATAAGTAAGGTACCGTTTTAAAATTATTATAGCTATAAAACTAAAAATGGTAAAGGTATTTGATTAATTCAGAATGATGGAAGAAATTTCAAAGTTTAATATAAATTTATAAATGAAACAATAAAATATGTTTCACTGTGGAATACAATATCTTTCAAATGACCTCCATTATTAGTCAAACAATGGCGTGCTCTTTCAACGGTGCTGTTCATTACTTTCCTTAATGTCTCTGGGGAAATTTTGTTGATCTACTGAATGATGTTTAGTTTCAATTACTGTAAATTATCAGGCATTTCAATGCAAACATTTTCCTTTGAATATCCCCAGAGAAAGAAACCAGGAGCACTTAGATCTGGAGATCGAGGCGGCCACGGTGTATCACTGAAACGAGAAATTATTCTGTTTGGACAAATTACTTTTAATATTTGCATCGTTTCTTTCGCTGTGAGCGCTGTAGTGCCATTTTGTTGGAAAAAGCTAATCTCTGTGTCATTATCTCTAATTTCAGGTATCACATATTCTTGAATCATCTGTCTGTATAGGTTTCCATCAACACAAATTACATCACCATTAGCATCTTCAAAAAAATATGGTCTAATGATCCTTGAAGACGTGATGCCATGCCATACTGTTACTTTAGCTGAGTGAAGTAGACGTTCATGAATTTCTTTTAAATTTTCTGAAGCCCAGAATCTGCAATTTTGCTTATTAACAAAACCATTGAGGTAAATATGTGCCTCATCAGTCATTGTCAAGTTCTTCACAAAGTTTTCATTTTCTGTAAGCTGCAGAAATGTATTCGCAAAATCTAATCTCTTTTGGTAGTCCGTAGGATGGAGTTATTGAGTTAATTGAATTTTATATGGATGATACTTTAGATCTTTTACCAAAATACGTTGCAGTGATGTACAGGACATTCTCAGTTGAATTGAACGTTTCCTAGTTGACGTTTTGGGCCGATCAATAACACTCGTTGCAACAAGCTGAATTGAAGCACCAGTTTGTATGGTCCGTGGCCTACCACAGGGTTGTCTATCTGCTGTTGTACCAGTTTCTCTGAATTTAAATACCAGTTTTTTGTGCATTTCGTCGAAGGACTTCTTTCAATACCATCAATATTCCTGTAATTCCTGTGAACAGCAGTATCGGAACAATTATTTCGGAAGTAGAGTTCCACTATTTTTGCTAGTAGTTCCATTGCCTAGCGATTCATTTTGGGGGGGTGGATTTTAGGAATTTTTTGGGCAATATGATGTGATTGTCGGTAGACTTGATACACTGTTAGAAAACTTTGAAATTTCCTAATTCATTCTAAATTAACCAAATTTATTTACCATTTGTAGTTTTATAACTATAATTAGTGTACTCGTTCCACCAAAAATGATGGCAAATCTAGTGTATTCATAATAAACACTTAGAATACAGTATTTTTGAGCTGCAATAGAAGTAGTTATAGCCATTCGTGTCATATCCTAGATACAGAAATTCAGTATTACTGAAAGCAACTGCGAGCTTGTGTTTGTATATCGTAATACGAGTATGCAATACCCCACCGAACTCGGTATCTACGATACGGACTCGAGTATATAAGGCTCTGGATCTCTCTAATTTTTTTGAAAGTGGCACAAAACATATAAATAAATAAAAATATATATATAAACACACGACGGTGGTTCCTTAGTATTAGACTAGATTTGCCATCATTTTTAATGTCACGGGTACCCTAGTAAATAAATTTATAAACACACGACGGTCATTTTTAGTATTAGATTAGATAGTTTTAAAAAGGTACCTTACTTATGGGTCACCCTGTACAATTGAATTTTAAGGTTCCTCGCCTAGCATCAGTATCAGTTAAATTTATCTATATTTTTTCAGGAAAACAGTTGTATGGCTTTCAAGATATATTTATGTGTATATCTTTAAATGAACGAATTTATAAACTCGGAGTTCATTTACTCCCCTTATGTATAATTATTCGTATAATTTCCTTAAAATAAGGCAACACTAAATTAACCTAAATTACTAATTAAAATGAGCTGACATTGCCACCATGCGGCCAGGTATACATACAGTATAGCTACATTAGATTTTTGATTCTTAGTGCTAACGTCTTACAAAGAAGTGATGATGATCCAAGTGACTATTTCTGTTTTCTGGGCGGCAACTTGAAGTTGAGGCTCCTACAGCCGCTTTGATGAGCTCGATGTAAACGTTATCCTACTTCGGATGTCAAGCGTCACAGAATGCTGGTCTTGTTTCTCGTCCGTCGATGATCAGGTACAAACAAACTAAGGCGGTTACGGGAATTGAATCCATATCTTCCTGCATTACTAGCGGGGATGCACACTCCTCGAATATTGTGGAAAACCACTTCCATGTTTATGTAAATGTACTGCTAGCTGGTAAAATAGTTGTACTAATTACAAATAAATTACAAAATCCTTTCAATATTAATGCAAAAAATAAAAACGGATAAATTTATTACCCTGACGTAATTTTAGATATCTGTGTTATTGTAGAGGTACTGCTCATGAATTCTAGGGTGGATCCGCAGGTAGTGGTTAATGTTGTACACGTCTTTGGTGAGAATTTTCTTAAACTCTATCTAGTTTTCGGCATCCTAATTCTTATCTAAAATTATTTTCTCTTTTCTTGCATTTATTAGTTACAGTCATATTGTGTTATTAGCATTTCATGCCTAAAAAAAGGCAGAGGAGGGTGACGAGTTCTCTCTCCTTTTCTTATCAGGGGGAGATTCAGATGCCTGGGTCTCCATAGATTCGTCAACGGAGTGCATCCTGCCTACTCCTTCTCAACCCTCATCGCCATGTCAAGTCATGATATCTGATGGCCTCTTCTCACAAATCGGGGACACTGGGGAGTTACTGGGTAGCCAACAGCTTTCTCTGACCCCCATACCAGCTATTGAAATTAATCCAGATAAAAATCTGAATCCAGAGGTTCATAGTTTTGAGGGGTTTTCCATAGTAGGAAAATGCCACAGAATAATAATCCAACTAATCCCACCATTACTGTATATTGGTGGAACCCAGTATGGAAGATGAGGCAAAAAATAACAAAATTTTAGCCAATGATGTGGCGCTTAGTGAGGCACTGGCCAATTCTGTCATAGGAATAGCAGGCATTTCTAACATAAAGAAAAATCTAGGTAGAAATATTCTGGTTGTCACAATGAAAAAACATTATGAGGATGTTTCACCATTCCTTAGTGTTCTAGAGATTGGAGCATGGAAGGTCAAGTATCGCCTCCCAGCCAACCAAATCACTTCAGTGGGAGCAATCGGGCCTTTCAGGAAGGACACCAGCAGTGAGGAGTTGACCGAAGCACTGATTGATGCTGGCTTCGGACTAGTGATAGTGGAACGGATATGCAAAGGTAAAGATAAAATAGTAACTGCATTTTTCAAGGTTGTTTTCAATACTACCACTCTGCCTCAATTTGTACACATTGGATACCAGCAGTACCGAGTAAGTACATACATAGGCAAACCATGGCAGTGTTTCATCTGTCAGAGGTTTGGACACAATGCTGTAAATTGTAGAGCTGCCCCTAGATGTGTTGTGTGCAGTGGTGCACACAACAGCAGGGAATGTCCCTCCCCAAGCACACGCTCATGTTGCAATTGCAGTGGTAACCACACTGCAAACTATGGAGGTTGTCCTAAGATCAGGCAAGCTAGAGGAGTGGAGAAAATTAGACAAATTCAAAAGCTCTCCTATAGGGATGCTGCAAGGCAGGTCTTACATGCAGGAGATACTTGTAAAGTTTTTGTTTTGGTTGGTGTATTTTTTTAGTTACCAACACTTTACAAAAACCTTAACTATACTGCCCGTGTGACCTTACTCAAGGAAATAAAGGAACTGGTCACAGGGACTCAGCTTGTATTCCATGAAACTGGCACGAGAAATAGCTTGGAAATTCTTGGGATGCTTGAGCCAGTCCAGAGCATCCAGATGATGGTTAGGCCAGTTCAGCTTCAGGTAAGAGTGGCCAGTCCGGAGCTATAGCGACTGTGGCTTGAATGGTCTCAGTGAGTGGTCTCAGTGAGTGGGTTCCAAGTGAGTGGGTGGCAGACGGTCCCCCAAATTCAGGGAATTATAACCTAACGTCACATGTTGAAGTTCAGGAATGCAGGGCTTAGAGAGCTACGTCTAGATAACGAGCGTGAGGATGTTGCCAGAAAACGTTTTGATTGGGAAATACTCTCTGGCTAACGCTCTTAATATTAATATTATTATTATAATGTGCACTAAATATGCACGTTTAAATTGTAAAGAGTTCGTAAAAATCACTCGAATTTTCGTCTTATTTTTATTACTAAAAATAAAGGTTATTTTAATATTTGTAATTTTATAAGCTTTAGAGGGGTAGCAGGTCATGCTACATACTTCCTTGGTGCAGCCTCACTCTGATCAAACTTTGAAGATTTCAATGGTGACCCAATCTGGAGGTAAGGATCAATACTCTTCTAAAGCACAATCTACTAAACTTGTCTCTGTTGGTACTTAGACTGGAGATGAACTTATCTCTCCAACATCGTCAAATGTCACAGTAACCCAATCGGTCGAGTTAGTGACAAGAACACTCACAGCTGTCACTCGTCAGGATCAGGATCTGAATTTAAAAGATCTAATAATTGAAATTACCAAAGATACTTTCAAGTCTCAAGTGCTGAACACTTCTGACAATAATGAAAGACCGTTGACAGCACAACCTCAATATAATGATTGTTCTGACCATTCTAACTTAGTGACCACTCTTGACTTTCCAACAACTCAAGTGACACCTTCCCCCATCTTAGGGAGACCAAACCCAAGGAAAAGACACAAGACTAATGCCTAAACTTCATCCACAGCTACAAAGAATAAAACCCTACATACCTCTGAAAAACATTTTTGCACAAAAAACAGGTAATAGAGTGTGAACTGCATGCAATACATGAAGCCCTGTCATGGATCTCGGAGAATTCTGCCCCCTCTGATAAATACGTCATATTTGCAGATTCATTGAGCTCCCTATATTTGATTCACAGCACAAAACCTAAATACTACATTCCTCTGGTCTACAATATACAGAACAAGTTGATCAACATTATTTCCTCTCATTGCATTAGGCTGCAGTTTATTCCAGGACATAGAGGTGTGTCGGGTAATGAGGCTGCAGACAGCACTGCTAAAGCGGCGCATTTACTGTGATACCGCACACTGACGCCCTACTCTAAGGAGGAAGCTGTAACTTTTGCATGTAAAGCATTTAGGACACGGGACTCAACATGGCTACAGTAAGTAAGGGTAACCGGGAAGGTGCGCCACGTCGTGCAAATTAGAGACACTTCTGGTTGTTGGCCCTGGGCCTCCCATAGGAACCGTCGTGTAGAAACTGCTTTGGCTAGACTATGGGTTGGACATACAGGTTTTAGGTCCCACTTGTTCTGTGTTAATCAGACCAATAATCCCAATTGCCCATGTGGTAAAGTAGAAACCATAGAACATGTGCTCTTTAATTGTTTAAACTTGTTAATTTTTGAGGGGTGCCTGGTGGTTGGGTTATGTTAATGTTTTTAACAATATTCAGAAGGTAAGGTTAAGGGAGTCGACTGGTGCACCTCTAGTTGGGGAACTCAATGACAAGACGGGTAGTCAGCTTTTGTTTATTTATAGATCCGTAGGGCAGCTGATGGACAGAAGACATCCGTAGTCCACGAGTGAAAGAGATTGGAACTAGAGGTAATGATAGAGAATATGATCGTAAATAGGATCAAG
>VCRD01006653.1:0-14769 GCA_006783055.1 Trinorchestia longiramus
TTACAGATGGGGTACAGGTGGGGTACAGGTGGGCTACATTATTCACAAGATAGGTAGGGGCTGCAGAAGAGGTTACAAGTTAACTCTTTCTTCAAAGTTTAATGAGACTCTGAGATGCTTAACAAGATGTAGTTGAGAGAGACATGTAATGCCTGTAAACTTTGGCTTATTCCTTAACAAAATTAATCCAGTGCAAAACATAAGAGATTTTGAGAACTGAAACTTTACGTTAAAATTGCTCACAACAAACTAACATTGCAATGAGACGCTTCAGGCAATAACACAACGTACTCAAGTACGATTACGTACAGACGTATGTACCAGGCATATGTAGCACAAAAACAAAACGTACTTAACACGTTGCCTCCGATTGCCTGATTGGTGTAAAACTTCACTTTGTACGCATAGTCACTAGAAGGATCTGAAAAAATTACAGAACCTAACCTAAGTGGTACACATACGTACCACTTCGGAGTCAACGTGTTAAGTACGATCACGTACAGACGTATGTACAGGTGTACGTAGCAGAAGTACTAAGCTACAGAGTTCTTCAAACGTACCAAAAGAACCACGCAACATACCACAGTACGGCGGCCACGTACCACACTGGCTCAACAAGCGCCGCTGAAGCCGAGCCTGAACAATCGCTGTGTCTTACTAAATTTTATGATAACTTCTAATGACTGTTGAACCGTAAGCGATATTTCAAATGCATCCACAGCAACACAACGTGACCCGAAAGTGGGAAGAAAGAGAAACAGGCTGCATCATTGAGGTCAACTTGAGCATTTGGGAATTGTGGGGGTCCAGTCCCCCATTGTTGCATTGTGGGGATCCAGTCCCCCATTGTTGCATTGTGGGGGTCCAGTCCCCCATTGTTGCATTGTGGGGATCCAGTCCCCCATTGTTGCATTGTGGGAGTCCAGTCCCCCATTGTTGCATTGTGGGGATCCAGTTTTGCGCTGTTTTTTTGTGAGGGGAATCAGCTGTGCAATTAGCTGTGCAACCATCTGCGCAAGCAGCTGTTCAGCCATCTGTGCAACCAGCTGTACAACCAGCTGTGCAAACAGCCGTACAACGAGCTGTGCAACCAGCTATGCAACCAACCATGCAACCAGCCGTGCAACCACCTTTGCAACCAGCCGTTCCAGCAGCTGTGCAACCAGCTGTGCAACCAGCTGTGCAACCATCTGTACAACCATCTGTACAACCAGCTATGCAACCAGCCGTGCAACCAGCTGTGCAACCAGCTGTGCAACCAGCTGTGCAACCAGCTGTACAACCAGCTGTGCAACCAGCTGTGCAACCAGCTGTGTAACCAGCTGTGCAACCAGCTGTACAACCAGCTGTGCAACCAGCTGTACAACCAGCTGTGCAACCAGCTGTGCAACCAGCTGTGCAACCAGTGTTGAATCCTTGCATTACAATTGCGCTCCTTCATTTGAAAACAGGAACCAAATTTAAGTATTAGTTCAAATCTCGGATTTTGTTTCGCTAATTTCGATGTCGTTTTCCTGTTCTGACTCCCAGTCCAGCTCTGTAAACAGGATTTATGGTCCCAGAGTCCAGCTCTGTAAACAGGATTTATGGTCCCAGAGTCCAGCTCTGTAAACAGGATTTATGGTCCCACAGCCCAGCTCTGTAAACAGGATTTATGGTCCCACAGTCCAGCTCTTTAAACAGTATTTATGACATATTTCGGTTTCAATTTCATTTAGATAAAGTTAAGGGTTAAGGGTACAGTTATTAAACAGGTCAGGATATGCATGAGTTACATTGGATTTTATCTACATTTTAATGTAAATTTGCAATCTTCCCCCATTCATGTAAAGAACAAAATCAGAACATCCATATATATAGACGCAATATATATTTACAACAACGATATCTATGAATAACTCAATGTTTTTTCCACAATTTACCACAAATTTACTTGCCGCCCACGCACAGAAAAACAAAAGAACTTGAATATGATTGAAAAAGCCCAACTTTGCAACACGACTGAACCAAACTCATGTCTCTCCCTCATTCAGTCAGCGAACCAAGCTACAATTCCCCGCCAGCGCATCACCAAGATCACCAACAGTTACCCCAACGATGAGCAGTCTCCCTTCTACGAGCCCCGAGGGCTGCCCATGAAGCCTCTAGCTCGTCTCACCATCACACGCCAGAGGGTCTACGAGAAGTCTTGCTCTGACACGGGGCTGCTTGAGGGCGAAGATCCTCTCCACCACTCAGACGAGGACGCCCACCGTCGTGAGTAAACACGTCTTTTTACGCTTGCCTTTTGAAATTTTAATGCATTTTCAGATCTTTTCTCGTGTTCGTGTCTCAGTGTCTGCGTTTGCGGAGGATTTTTTGTATATGAAGCTTGCGTACTCTGAGATTTTTTCGTGTCCAGATTTTTTTCGTGTCCAGATTTTTTTCGTGTACGTGTTCGTGTCTATTAATTTTTTTGCTTTTCAGTGGAATTTTTTGCATTTATGTTTGCGTGTATTCAGATTTAATGCAATTTTAGATACTTTTTCTTGTTCGTGTTCACGTTTATTCCGTTTTTTTGCATGTGTACGTGATGACTTCATTTCACATTCGTAGTAATGTGTCTTTCATCTTTTTCATATTTTTTGCATGTTTTTTAGCGTTATTTTAAATTGTTCTGCTCGTCATTTTCGTATAACGCTATTTAATGTTCTTGATCAGGCATCTTTCGTTTTATTAAATGTCTTCTTGTTCATAATTATTCTTTTCGATGTTTTTCCCCACTTTAGCTGAAGTTCTTTCTCTTTATGCTCTCGTGTGGCCATATTTACGACTTTACGTATCTTATATGGACGATTTCTTATGCCTTGTGACCTATATATCAATCAATTTTCTTTACTATTTCACTATGAGCAACAGGTTGTTAATTCCGAGGCCCGTACGCGCTATCTCCTCGGCGTAGATGTCCCGTGGATTTTTACAAAATCATAACGTTGTACGATAAGTTTCCACAACTACAAAAAAATCCGCACATCTCTTGAACAAAAGTCGGCGTTGACTTGCATGTACACAAGAGTAACAGCCGCTATTATTACCATAATTTTATGTTTCTCCATAAGCTGAAGACTAATGCGTTGTGCACGTGCTTAGAGGACATAAGCTCTAGCTGCTGTGCGTAGTACTATAATTATTTGATATTTAATCCTGTTAGATGTTATGCAAATGATGACAGATTCACGCTCCATTTGAGGGAATCCGTCACAGTTCTCCTGATGAAGTGCAGCATAAAATATAAAAACAAGTACGTTTCAGTTATCATACTCTTACGTAACTTGATTAGAATAGTTAAAGAACTATTATTGAATATTTATTCATTACATAAATGGCCGTAAACTACTGAAACCGTCGAACTGATGGGATGAACTCTATAATTTGTCAGATGATGGCGGTCGAGCAAGAAACCAACATCTCGATAATTGTTGGTGCTGCAGTAATGGCAGACGATAATCCCTCAATAACCATGAATAATCATCAATAATAATCAGTGAAGATCAGTATGAGTCAATGAGAATCAATCGTAGTCACAAATAACCTAAAACAATCAAAAACAATCACTGAGAATGAATAACTGCCAATAAAGGTCTATTGCATTCAATAACCATCAATAGCAATTACTAAGAATCATAAACAGTAAAAACAATCATTAAAATCGATAGCCATCAATTGCAATCCTGAACAATTAATCACAATCAATAATACTCACTATTAATCGTCACCAATGATTTAATTTTATTATCTCATAGTTCATATCACACCTCACCACCACACAAGCACACCTACCAATCTGCAGCAAAATTTCACGGTCTCTCACTGCACTTACCGTGAGGAGCAAAATAATACAACACGTTGATTAAATCGCCAGATTGCACATTTATAGACCACGTACAATTACGAAAATTGGACTATATATAAACAATGGTATAAACAGGTTAATAATATATCTAAAACCCACATATATTTAATGGAAAAAATATAAAGGTGCATGTATAATAAATACATGAACAAAAGTTTACAACACATTTCAAGATATATATACATTAATACTTCGTTGCATAGCCTTTATTATTAATTATGGCTTCGAGACGTTTATAGTAGTTCACTACCAGCCTTTTACGAATTTCGGGCGTAATCTTATTCCATTCTTCAATGCAAATTTCTTTGAGCTCAGTGATGTTATTGGGACCTCTCTTCTGAATCTTCAATTTCAATTCCCTCCACAAGTTTTCGATCGGATTCATGTCCGGGAACTGACTTGGCCATTCTAAACTGTTTATCTTCTTCATCCTCAACCATTCCTTTGTTTCGTTTGCAGTATGCTTTGCATCGTTGTCTTGTTGGAATTTCCATCCACGTTTCAATTTTAACGAACAAGCTGAAGATAGGAGTTGCTCTTCCAATATTTTACGATATTTCCTGCCATTCATGGTTCCTTCAATGATGTGAAGTTTACCTATCCCTGATGAACTGAAACATCCCCACACTATGATTGAGCCACTTCCAAACTTAACAGTGGGAATGGTGCACTTTGGTTTATACTCTTCGTTTTATTGCCTCCAAACATGGTTTGTGCTGTTTCTCCCAAATAGTTCGATTTTGGTTTCATCTGACCACAGTACTGAGTTCCAAAACGCTGCTGGCTTGTTCAAATGGTGGTTGGCTTTGACGTCACGTTTCTGGAGAAGAGATGTCCTGTCGAGGGGTACGGGAGCTAACACCTTTTCGGCGTAGTGCCCTGCTGATCGTGTATTTGCTGACTTCGATCCCGGATGCCTTGAGATCATCCTTCAATTGCAGGGTGGACAGCACTAGTGGACTACTTGCATTTTTTCCCACGGGAAAAAATGCAAGTAGTCCACTAGTGCTGTCCACCCTTCATATAGTAAACTACTGGATCGTAATCGCCTCTGTCAGCGCTGTGTTAGCGACAGCACGGGAGTGGACGACTTGCATTTTTTCCCGTAGAAAATATATTATATTTACCACGGGAAAAAATGCAAGTAGTCTACTAGTGCTGTCCACCCTTCAATTCTTCACGAGTAGTTTGATGCCTCTGCACTACTGTTCGGACCAATTTTCGAGTAGCACGGTCGTTAATCTTCCGTGGACGGCCAGTTCGAGGCTTGCTGAGAGTCGTATTCCGGCATTTCCACTTACGTATTATGGTTTCAACCGAGGCTATAAGAACACAAAGTTGTATACTTATCTTCTGATATCCCAAACTTTCATTATAGCGCTCCACAATACGTTCACGAGGATGTTGGCTGATGTCCATATTTTTACCCATGCTTATGACGTTCCAGAACGAGAGCTGCTGTACCAATGACACGTTATTGGAGATGAATGCTGACGAAAGTTCGGTTGCCAAATAGTAGAATGTATTAGAATATTTTGGAATAATCCTATAATAATTTTCATGTATAATATCGAAAAAAAAAGTCGGGTATTGTAAACTTTTGTTCCCGAATTTATTATACATGTTCCTTTAATTTTTTCTATTAAATATTTGTGGGTTTTAGATACATTATTAAGCTTTTTATACTATTGTTTATATATAGTCCAATTTTCGTTATTGTACGCGGTCTATAAATGTGCAATCTGGCGATTTAATCAACGTGTTGTATTATTATGCTCCTCACGGTATCTCACTGACTAGGAGTGAACAAATAAATATATTGAGCGTGACTAAGCACTTTATTCATAATGCTTCCTCCAAAAAGATTCATTGTACTATATTGTTATTTAAGAAAGCATGTCTTGCTTCACTCAATTTTGTCAGGGCATGTCTTGCTTCACGCAGTTTTGTCAGGGCATGTCTTGCTTCACGCAATTTTGTCAGGGCGTGTCTTGCTTCACGCAGTTTTGTCAAGGCATGTCTTGCATCATGCAAGTCTTTTGTCAGGGCGTGTCTTGCTTCACGCAGTTTTGTCAGCGCATGTCTTACTTCAAGGAGTTTTGTCACTGCCTCATTAATTCCACATTATTGACGCCGCTTCGTTTGCTGCTGGCAGACCCCAGTTGAACTCGGCGCTCTAATCCCAGAGCTTTGATTTTGATTGTTGGTGCCTAAATTATTCCAAATGATTATAGGGGCTGCCTTTGCGGCTTCAGCTCATAGAAAAATAGCGGAAATTCGGCGACAGAGTTCAGGTAGTTCGGAACAATAGTTTCCACTGCCTGGTGAATTCCGGGATATACAAGGTGCAGCACCTTTTTTTGAGAGGAACTTGCTTTGAAAAAAGGACGTAAGGTTGCCGCACCCTGTACTAAAAGAACGAACCTTTCTTGTCTCTCTAGCATACATTCTCTTTACACCAATTTTTCTTTTGATCATAAATTAAAAAACATAAATGTGCTGCACTGTCACTAATATGGACATGTGCGTGTCTTAGTATACGGGGAATCAATAAATATTAATAAATATTTTAAATTGTATGTCATTATAATTTTCTACTCTAATCTTCTGTTGCCGGTTTTGGATTTATGAAGAAAAAAGTGTTTATAATAGAAATAGTTTTCTAAGAAGTATTTCGATTTTATAAGAAAAGGTCGCTGGGTATGTACAACTGAATAATTCGTTGTGTAGGAATATATTTAAAACAGTTGTTTTTTCAGGAAGGTGTTTATATGTACGGAAAAGATGTCGTAAACGTTGGTTGAAATAGCCATCTTTTTGACATGTTTATCATCTCAATGGTATGAGTAGAACTTGATTTTGATTAATACATTCAACATCAAATGTACACTTTTTCAGTTTATTCTTGGTATTTTCAAATCATGGAATTATGAACTTTTTAGACTCTTTTCAACGTGGTCGAGTGGTCAGCGGCCTGTGTTAGGTATCAGGTCTCTGCTTCGGGCAGACAGACCGCGGGTTCGAAACCCGGCAATGAATACGAGCTGTTTCTCGTTTCGCGCCGTGAGCTCGCACTTATCGGTAAGCCCTCTGTGATCGTCGCATGGAGCTCACCGTCATCCTTACTCTAAGAATGTTAACCTTAAGAATTTGAAAAACCAATGTACTAATGTCTATGTACTGTGTACTTGATTGGAAATAAAGTTGTTTGTTTGTTTGTTTGTCTTTTCAGAATTTCAAGTTTTCAGAAAAAATTTTCAATATTTCAAGTTTTCTGAAAATTTTCTGGGTATTTTCGATTTGTTTGAATAATTTTTCAGCACGTAATTTTACAGCAAGCATTTATTTCTGGCGAGGACGAGAGTCTTTAAGCAAGCCATGAGTGTTGAAGAAAGTCTTCAACAAACATTCAAATGTTTCGAAAGAAAGATTATCATAAACACAGACAAACATCATCACCAACACAAACAAACATCATCACCAACAGAGACAAACATCATCATCAACACAGACAAACATCATCACCAACACAGACAAACATCATCACCAATAGCAACAAACATCATCACCAACACAGACAAACATCATCACCAACACAGACAAACATCATCACCAACACAGACTACCATCATCATCAACACAGACTAACATCATCACCAACACAGACAAACATCATCACCAATTAAACTTCCCACCAGTAAATTTAAGACAAACAATAAATAATGTACCTCAGTAATGAAACATTGTAGTCTCTGATTTAATGGGCTGTCGAAAGCGAATATTTTTGATGACGAAGAGAGAAGAATGAATCAGCAATATTATAATGAATATTAGTAATATTATAATAAATATCAGTAATATTATAATGAATTTCAGCAATATTATAATGAATATCAGTAATATTATAATGAATATCAGCAATATTATAATGAATATCAGTAATATTATAATGAATATCAACAATATTATAATGAATATCAGTAATATTATAATGAATATCAGCAATATTATAATGAATATTTGCATCACTAAACGGTGAGACCAGATCTGATGTAAATATTATACATGTGTGTTACCTGAAATTATGAGTGAATATTTGTATCATTAAATGTTAAAACAGATTTAATATATACATCTGTTTGTCATCTAACATAGAAATCTAGATTTATTTTAAATTCTAAATGCGCTCGTAGAATAAATTTAACGAACGAAGTTTTAAATTGTGTAACTTAAATACCTGATACCACAACAATGAAAATAAAATTTAAATCTCCAAAGATAGATATCAGAGTTTTATTTTACGTACACCCATCCAGTGACATAGTTCCAAAAAGCTTTTCGTTCAGCTTTTTTCACTGATTCTTCAAGCAAACACAAATTAAATTTACGTATGCCTTTTAATTAAACCTTGAATTTTATGCTTTAACACAGTGGTTCCCAAACTGGGGTAATTTTTCCCTGGGAGGGAAAGTTGAGGCATACTAGGAGGAAATAATTACACAGCCTATTACCAGTATAAAATGTCAGATGTATTTTTTCATGTCTGAGGCTATCCGCTTTACTCTGTCACTATATCTTTATCAGTATATTTGTGCATTTTAGAAATAAATTAGTAAATAGTCACAGTGTGTTTTGACTGCTCTTTCCCTTGTACGAATGATGGGGGAAATCTGGATGGCTGAACTGGATGCAAGGGGAAATCTGGATGGCTGAACTGGATGCAAGGGGAAATCTGCATGGCTGAACTGGATGCTAGGGGAAATGACAGAAAAAATAATGGAAAGCCCTGCATTAACATGCTGCCACGGTTGTTCAAATTGGCAGCACATACAGGGTGTCCCAAAAAAATGTACATTTTCTTAAAAGGCTGTAGTTTTAATACTACTGGTATTAATAAGGTATACATAAGGTGGGCAACAACGTATTTTTGATACAAGATAAAACTTTGAATCTTGCTCTTTCAAATGAGATCCAGCCTCCTAACACCAGTAGTATTCATAAGGTGTACATAAGGTGCGTAACAACGTATTCTGGGTACAAAATAAAACTTTAGATCTTGCTCTTGCGAATGAGACCCGTCCCAGCCTCCAGTCACCAGTAGTATTCAAACTAGTCTTTTAAAAATCTATGAACTATTTTTGAGACAACCTGTATGAGTGCAGTAGTCAAGATACGTCATACAAAAGCTAAAAATTAAGTACTTATTTTCATTTAATTGTCATTAGAGATCTTTTCGTTGGTGTCTACTTCAGCATCAAAATTGACTAGGAACCATGTTGTACATGAGGTTCACTGTAATGAATTAATAATAACTAGCAGGACCTGTAGAAATTGCACCGGATAAGAAATATATTTAATCAATAAGTATGTTTTGATAAAACTGATATTTTTCTGGATAGCGAAAACCGTAAAACACAGCAAATATGTGTCTATTAACATCTCTATGAAAATAGTGTCCATTGTATTTAAATTTAGAACTGACAGAAATGAGATAAAATAATATGTACAAATAAATATTCAGAAAGTAACATTGTGCCACATAGTTCAATACAAATAATAAAATCACATTGTAATCGACAATTTTTAATGTACTCCTTCAGACCAGCACCTCTTGGCAGACAATATTCTATGTTAAACTTCGTCTTTGTTCAAGTTCGTCCTCTTCTCTTTCTCTGTTTATCAGAGTGTATTATCTTAAGTCTCACGTCTGAGAGTTTGCATGCTCCTGAAAATGCCACATATAATTGTCCGTGGCTGAAAACGGGGTGAGGTAAGAATAATCCAACCTTCATGAATGATTGCCCTTGTGACTTGTTGATAGTCATGGCGTATGACAAACGAATAGGAAACTGCGTTCTCTCTAATGTGAATGGCAAGTTAGGGTCACTTGGTGCCAGCTTAATCCTTGGCATATTTTCAATTCTCTGCCTCTATCTCTCTCTTTGGTTTTGATGATAATTCATTCTGTCTTCTTCATTCGTTCTGTTCTCTTTGCTGAAATAAATTTCTCTACCGCTCAAGGTACTGTGCCCGCTGTTCCTCACCCATAGTTTCCCTTCTTTGCTGTGATAATTCCTTTGCTGCTCACGGTACTGTGATTGCTGCTCCTCGACCATATTTCCACGCATGATTTGCTTTCGTCGACTGTCTCACTGAAGGTACTCTTCATGTTGTACATCGTTCATTGCAGCTCGCCTCACCTGCTGACGTTGCCTCTCCCTCTCAAAGATTTCCTGCCGTTGTTTATTCTTTATTCTCTGCCTGTAGAGTCTCATTCTATCGCGAGCAGCTTCCAATCTTCGCTCCATTATGTAGTTCTAAGTTTATAATCGGCGCAAGTGTTACTTAAATATGAAGAAAAGTCACTGATACTATCAGGACTTATGACAGATTTGTATGTAAGATACGAATCACTGATTAAATATATGTCTTAACAATTAGGAGAAGTTCATATAAAATGTCAAACATATCAATGCATGTAAAGGCCATCTTTTAATGTTACACTGCGGAATTCGGTTTTTCGGTAGCGGAATTCGTGCCATCAAAAATGATGGCAGATCTAGTGTATAATAAACGCTTAGAATACAGTATTTTTGAGCCGCAATAGAAGTAGTTATAGGCATTCGTGTCATATCCTAGATACAGAAATACAGCATTACTGAAAGCAACTGCGAGCTTGTGTATGTATATTGTAATAGTCAATACCCCACCAAACTCGGTATCCACGATACGGACTCGAGTATTTAAGGCTCTGGATCTCCCTAATTTTTTTGAAAGTGACATTATATTGCACTTGTACAGCGCAAATGAGTGTATTAATTTACCAGTGAACTGAAACCAAGGCTGCTAGTGCTAATTTCTTCCTATCTATTCTTAAGAGCGTGACAGGAAACATATAAATAAATAAATAAATAAATATATAAACACACGACGGTCATTCTTAGTATTAGATAGTACAAATAACACAATTGCTCATAAGAATACCGTTTTTATTATGCCAGATTTAATAACGAAAACGTAAGCATTACGCAATAATGTTAGAATAGAATAGAATAGAATAGAATAGAATGAGGCTATAGGAACGAACCTTCGGGCCCATTCTTGGGTCGGATAATTACTTCGATAATTATTCGGTTTTTTTACCCAAGTCCCATGCCGTAATTCTAGCCGCGTCAACCATGTCGGCAGTGGGATTCGAACCCGGGTCTTTCCGCTCGCAAGCAGATTCGCTCACCAGTCGACCAAGCTGGTATTGGCTAAAGGAAGATAGTGTTTCACTGTATTAAAAATTGTAGAAATACACAACTGATATACGGATACTGACGACGGTAGATGACGTGCATGCACGATACTGACGACGGTGGATGACGTGCATGCACGATACTGACGACGGTGGATGACGTGCATGCACGATACTGACGACGGTGGATGACGTGCATGCACGATACTGACGACGGTGGATGACGTGCACTTTCCAGCTATACTGCAGACTGACTTATCTTCATTAATTTACTACGCAGAATTTCAAAGTTTGTCCGCTAAATTAATCGTGAGCTAAAGTTGGTCAATGTTCAACAGGGGCGTGCAAACTGGCCGGCCGCTAAACTAGATAACTCCTCTAAACTGGGTAACTCCTCTAAACTGGGTAACTCACTAAACTGAGTAACTCCTCTAAACTGGGTAACTCACTAAACTGAGTAACTCACTAAACTGACTAACTCACTAAACTGAGTAACTCACTAAACTGAGTAACTCACTAAACTGAGTAAGCCACTAATCTGAGTAACTCACTAAACTGAGTAACTCACTAAACTGAGTAACTCACTAAACTGAGTAACTCACTAAACTGAGTAACTCACTAAACTGAGTAACTCACTAAACTGAGTAACTCACTAAACTGAGTAACTCACTAAACTGAGTAACTCACTAAACTGAGTAACTCACTAAACTGAGTAAGCCACTAAACTGAGTAACTCACTAAACTGAGTAACTCACTAAACTGAGTAACTCACTAAAACACTGATGATCCAGTTTGCTGAGGCGTATTTGCACACCGTACTTGTAAGTGCTGTACATCCTGCAAGTCACACACACTTGAAATCGAATTCTAGTTTTCTTAAAAGTGAATTCTCAGAACGCTGTTAAAAAGTGTTAAAAGTTGATTTTCTGCGCTACACTTCAATTTCTGGTGTTACTTAAAAGAAACAAAACTGGTTTCGTCATCCAGCTTTTCCTTCCTTTGTTCATGCGTCATCAAAAGCGGCGGCTGCTTAGACGATGCGTTTGTCCTCGCGACTTTCGTGAATTTTACTGCTGTTTCTGAGCTTGTGTTTGTGAAGAAAACACTGGTGCATCTTAAGACTGCTGAGCATAAAGCGAATTTTGTTGGTCACATAGAGGCAATATAATAGAAAATACGATGGTCACGGTAAATAGTTTCTCTGTGACCGCTAAATTCGTGTTCACATCTATGGGTAAAATTATAGTTTTGTCACGAGCCTAACTCTGGAGCAAAGATTTTTGTTTCTCATGAAGTTCTACTCAAGTTTGTGCTCTTATGAACTTCATTTGAGTCAACACAGCTAAAGTTTGTGCTCCTGTGAACTTTATTTGTCAATGCAGCTCAAGGTTGTGTTCCTGTGAACTTTATTTCAATAAATGCTGGTATTTCCCTAACACCAACACTAGAATCTAACACACAGCGCAGTCTAAATGTCACACACAAATTCTAGTCATCGGTTTCCTAAAATTTATGATCTTTGAATCCTGTTCAGTGAAAATACCGTCATTATTAAGAGTCTTGAAGCAGAATTCTCCTTTATTTTTTATTCTAAATCTATAATGTTTCCAATAGCGTCAAAGTGTTTATCAGAGATATTGATACTTCAAAATGTTTGTTTGTTGTGAACAAATATTAGTTGAAGACGTTTGCAGGGTGTCCCTGTGTGACGGGACCCAAAATAAATCGCAGTCGGGTAAACATGTCCGTTCCCGTATAGAAGTTATAGTCGTAGAAAACTCAAACACGCATTCATAATAAGGATAAAACTTGTTTATTTAGATTATAAATTTGTTTATTGAAGACTGTCCCTCAGACGGTTACCCAAAAATTTTGAACATTCGTAACGTACGGGCGCGTGACGTACGGGCGCGTGACGTACGGGCGCGTGACGTACGGGCGCGTGACGTACGGGCGCGTGACGTACGGGCGCGTGACGTACGGGCGCGTGACGTACGTCCACCAAAAATGCACGTGTAAAAGTTCTCGGTGAACAAATTGCCCGTCAAGTTAAGCTAGTTGACGTTGTTCGTTTCTGGAGACCAGAAAAAATTACTGAGCTTTTTGACCCTGGAACGACGGATAAAAATAAGCAGCATCGGAGACTAAGTGAAGCTATGAGGCCCAGCCACTTCTCAATTATTTTATTGAATAATACCTTTTATTAAAGTTGTAATTTCATTCTCTAAAAATTCTTTAATAACAATTTACGTGATTGTCAATTTTGACACTAGGCCTCTCAGGCTCGCTTCATCGTTCCAGGGTCAAAGCATTACGGTCGTCACTCACTTTTAACCCTTTAGCGACTAATTTTTTTTCTAGTTTTTACGTGTAAGCTCACAAAGACCGTCTGTACACTGATGCAATGAAGCACGCTGAGAGCCAGGCAGCCAAAAGAACGACGCTGTAACATGCCGCCGCGTTCAAACCTAGTAGCAACCTCATATTGCTCACTGTTTAATTTTTAGAACAATTCTCCCAAAGACCGTAAAAGAGGACTGTATGGTCCTTTTCGTCGCTAAAGAGTTAATTTTGGCTGCTGATTTTTCTGAATGCACTCAGAAATTTGTGGTGGATTGCAGCGGCAGAATGCCCGCTGGTTGTGCATGTGTGGTGCGTGTTGCATTGTGGTGCTGTTGCGGCGAAGCATTCATTAACTGAAGATATTTTTGTATTCGTGATACTAACTTTAATCACAACTTCTTTATTTGCAGAATAGACATCTAAAAGTATATTTTAAGTTCCAACATATTTTTTGAGTTACCTGTCGTACAGAAACTGTATTATAACGCAGATGCAACTTCCTCTTCAAAATGGGAAACAATCTACGGGTTTCTTCTCAATGATTTCACTGGGATTGTAAATAAAGTCGAACTCGTGAGTTGTTTGTTCACTCCTCGACGCATCTGGCTTACTGAATTGAAGTCTAAATACTGGATTTAAACAAGATTTTTAGCTTTACATTATCACATTACCCTTATTGAAAACCTTCATTGGAAGACAAACATCGGAAGTACCAATACCATCTAGTTCCAAAACTACCGAGAACACCCACGCAACTATCTATACAACTACCAACACCACCATAACAACAACCTGTACCACCCCCACCCACCACTAAAACAACCTATACTACCACTACCACGATAACAACCAGCACCACTACCATTACCACAAAAACCTGCACCACAAGCACCACCACCTCACACCACGCCCACCTCGATCGTCGTGTTCACAAACACCATTACAATACAAGTACTATGTCGCCGGTACCAAGGCGGGCAACCATGTCGTCTGTGGCAGCGCTGATTGGACCGACAAATCTTGGCCAGCAACACACGTCACACATAACAGCTGCTCGAAGAAATTCAACTGACGCAAGCAGCAAAACTATTCCACCTGTTTCAATGAGCTCAACTGCTTCAGCTGCCACAAGGAACAAGACACCTGTAAAAAAAATCACAATCAGGACACCTGTTTCAAGAGCCACAATCAGGACACCTGTTTCAAGAGCCACAATCAGGACACCTGTTTCAAGAGCCACAATCAGGACACCCGTTTCAAGAGCCACAATCAGGACACCCGTTTCAAGAGCCAC